>MSJI02000494.1:0-15143 GCA_001931905.2 Cladosporium sp. IMV 00045 | reverse complement strand
GAAGAGAGCGCCGGGCGCAATCTACGTCTGTCCGCCTGTGCAGTTGATGGTGTGCGCGCGCGCGCGTGGTCTGCTACAACTCAAATGGTCACTTCCTGGGGGTGTGTTCAGCGCCTCCGCCCACTGCGGTCCGAGAATCAACAGATAGCACACGGAAAGAGATGAGTACGAGTGGCCGGTGATGGCACACGCGTGGTGGTGATGAAGGGGGAATTGGGGGGATGTTATTGTGGTGTGGTGATGGAAAGGTGATGACGGGGGAGAGTGGCGAGGGAGAAGAGAAGGTCTCTTTGACGGCGACTGCAACAAGCGCGACGCGGGCGGCTGATCCCGGCTTGGCATAGCGAGCGGAGGATGACAGCATACAACAGCAGCGGCCAGCCAGCCAGCCAGCCAGACATCAACACCTGTTGCTTGGGAGGGCGAATAGAAAGGCAGACAGAGCCCGCCGTCCACTTGAATAATTATTTGGTTTTACACACGACCGGTGGCATAAGATAGGCGATTTGTTGCCTGTCAATCGATCACCCGCCAACCATGACCACCTCGTCAAATACTCTTCGCGACCGTCAAGTAGGTCAGTATGGGGTGATAGGTGCCTGATGTAGCAAGCAATGCTAACAGATACACCATAGCCTCCATTCAGCGCATCCTCAACTTGAACCACGTCCCGCAAGAATCCGAACTGCACCATGAGTCGACCGCCGCCAATGGTCTGATCCCTCAATCCGCTCCCATTCTCAATTCCGAGGGCGAGCCCATATGGAAGGTGTTGGTCTTCGACGACCTCGGCCGGGATGTCATTAGCAGTGTGTTGCGCGTCAACGACCTGCGCGCTTGGGGAGTGACAATACACCTGTAGGTTTGGTTCAGGACATTTCAGCGGCATGGAGATGCTGAGACAGGAGCAGCAGCAATGGCTGACAGTCCACGTCAGAAACATCAAACAAAGGCGACATGCCATAGGCGATGTCCCCGTTTTATATCTGGTCGAACCGACGGCTTCCAATCTGGAGCTCATTACACAGGATCTCAAGAATGGTCTCTACTCACCCGCATACATCAACTTCTTGACTTCGATACCTCGACCCCTACTTGAGGATTTTGCGTCGCAAACAGCAGAAGCAGGAACAGCCGAAAGCATTGGACAAGTCTATGACCAGTATCTCAACTTCATCGTGAGCGAACCGAACCTCTTCAGTCTGGGTATGGGACAGGACTCTTACTGGACGATGAACAGCGCACAGACAAGTGATGAGTCTATCGATGAGAACATCGACAGGATCGTGTCTGGATTGTTTAGCGTCGCTGTGACAATGGGTACCGTTCCCATCATCCGCTGTCCTAAGGGTGGCGCTGCTGAGATGATTGCCGCGAAGCTCGATCGCAAGCTGAGGGACCACATTCTCACTGCGAAAGACAACCTCTTCTCCGGCAAGTCCACCGCTGGCGGAGCCGTCTCACGACCAGTCTTGATCATCGTTGACCGCAACGTCGACCTCGTCCCCATGCTCTCACATTCTTGGACATATCAGTCGCTCATCCACGACGTTCTGAGCATGAACCTTAACCGCATCACGGTGGAGACACCTGTAGACGACGCCGACGAGTCCAAGGGAACGACCAAACGCAGCTACGACCTCACGCAGAACGATTTCTTCTGGAACAAGAACGCCGGAGTGCCTTTTCCTCAAGTCGCTGAAGACATCGACACCGAGCTTACAAGATACCGAGACGATGCCGCCGAGCTCACGAAGAAGACCGGCGCCAACTCGATTGAAGACTTGCAAAATGACTCCAGTCAATCCGCGCAGCACCTGAAAGCGGCAATCACCCTCCTTCCCGAGCTGAGAGAGCGCAAAGCCCTGCTGGACATGCACATGAACATCGCCACCTCCCTCTTGAAAGGCATCAAAGACAGACAGCTCGACAACTTCTTCCAACTCGAAGAAGACATCAAAAAGCAGACCAAAGCGCAAATGCTCGAGCTGATCAAGGATGGCGACAAAGGCAAGGAGCCCGCCGACAAACTCCGCATTTTCATCATCTGGTTCCTCAGCACCGAGCAAGAAGTCACACGCCCCGACATCGAGCGCTTCGAAGAAGCCCTCCGCAGCACCGGCGTCGACACTCTTCCCTTAACCTACATCAGACGGTAAGCCTTGCCCCCCCTCCCCACCCAGCCTTCAACCAATCCAAACAAAGACTAACTAACTCCCTCCAGCGTCCGCGAACTAACCCGCAAAACCATGCTCTCCTCGGCCCCAACCCAAGCGCAACCCACCTCTCAATCCTCCGACCTCTTCCGCGGCTTCAGCAGCATCTCGTCCCGCCTGACAGACCGCTTCCAATCCGCCGGTCTGGGCGCCAACTTCGAAAACCTCATCAGCGGCGTGAAAAACTTCCTCCCCGCCAACAAGGACCTGACCCTCACCAAGATCACCGAGAGCCTCATGGACCCGCAGAACGCGAGCACGTCCGCCCTGCAGAAGACCGAAGGCTTTCTGTACTTCGACCCACGCAGCGCGAACGCCCGCGGCACCATGCCGGCTTCGAGCCGCAACGCTTCTGGCACTGGAGCTGGTGATGGTGCTGCGAGGGGTATTGAGGCGAGTTTCGGACAGAGGAGGCAGGGGTTCAGCGACGCGATTGTTTTCACCGTCGGCGGCGGGAGTATGGACGAGTACGGCAATTTGCAGGAGTGGGCGAGGAGGTCTAGCGCTGCTGGGGCTGGGGCGGGGGGTGCTGGTGCGGGTGTGAGTGGGGCGCAGGCTGGTGGTGGGGTGGGCGGGAAGAAGATCGTGTATGGCTCTACGGAACTGATGAATGCGGGGAGCTTTCTGGAGGTGCTTGGGCGGCTGGGGAGGGAGAGCGGGTAGGGTAGAGGCTACACATGTTGGGTTCGCCTGTCTGTTGAGAGTTTTGTGTTTTCTGGCGCTTACAATGGCTTCGTTCGGGCATGGGAGGGAAGGAATGAAGGTTTTCTCTGCATTGCAAAAAGGATCGGAAAAAAAGAAAAGAACAAGGCATCCAAGTTTGACATTATAAAGAACGAACGAGAGTGCGGTGTTTCTACATATCCAAATCGAATCTTTTCCCATGTCCTTTCCTGCCTTTGATGCTCTCGGGCAACGTACGTGGATCTCTTCTTTCTCTTCTCGCTAGTGACGCTGAGGATCACTGGGTATGCATGATTCGATACAGGGTAGGCAAGGAAGAGCTAGACTGGGAGAAGCTGGGATTTCTGGATTCATTTGTCTTGTCGTGTTTTCATTTATGGACTACCTAATCGAAGGATTGGAGATGGAGAAAATCGGAGGAAAAGAACCCTGATGGTAAGGTATCCACCTAGACAGCACATGATGCACGATTTGAAAACTCGGCTCTTCGTGTGAAGAGATCTGTGTGGTTTTTGGTGGTGTATCGACTTCGCCTGAAATGGAGACCGAGAAAGGAGCAAGATCCAGCATGACAATCGAATAGCTCATAATCGACTCACCTCCTCCCCGCTCAATCGTACTCGTCATCATCGTCCTCGAGAATCACCGGCAACGAGTCGAAAACGACCTCGTTCCTCTCATAGTGCGTCAAGAATCCTCCCTGCAACAGGCGCTTCAGCCCATTCAACCTCGCCAGCTTCCACCACTTGTCGACGAGCATCTTGGCACCGCCGTGGACGGACACGCGCATGCGCGACCCGTACTCACGCCCATCCTCGTCCAAAGCCGTCGAGTAGCGCGGGCCGCGCGTGGGCTTCTCCACCGTGCGCAGCACATCTTGAAAAGCAGTGTGCAGCGCCTTGCGGTCCTTCTTGCTCACGCGCTTGGAAGAGGCGCGGGTCAGCTCTTCCAGCTGACGGGTCAGATTGTGCTGTTGTCGGTAGACGGTGTAGCGCTTGATCATGCGGTCGCCGCCGGCGCGGCGCATTTCCTCCTGCTCTTCTTCGTCGGCGGACTCGTCGTCGGATTCGGCTTCGGTGTAGGATTTCTCGAAGAGCAGGGCGATGGTCTCGCCCGCGGCGATTTGCACGCGCGACTCGCTGCTCTCGAGCTGGTCGACGAAGGTCTCCATCGCGGGCTCGGTGGCGTCTTCCATGTCGTCCAGCTGGGTGGCGAGGAAGCCCCATTCTTCGATGGCGGCGGTGACGATGTCGGCGTTGTCGGGCTCGTCGATGCTGGCGCCGTCGGAGGAGACGATCTCCAGGAAGAAGTCCATGATTTCTTCCGTCTCTTCGAGGCTGGCGCCTCCGTAGAAGGTGGCGATGCTCATGGCGTGGATGGCTGCGACTTTGACGGTGGGGTGTTGGGAGTCTGAGATGGCAGACTTGATCGGGTTGGCGACTGCGTCGTAGATGGTGTCGCTTGGGAGAGTGATGATCATGAGAGCGATGGCTTTCAGACTGAGAGCGATTTCACGCTCGGATTGACCGCTCTTGACACCCTTGAGGACTGCGGGGAGCAGGTCGCTCATTCTGGACTGGATTTCGGGCTTGGAATACAGTCTGGTCAAGTCGGAAGTGAAGGCGTTGAGCGTCAATTCTCTTCCATCGGTGGAGCTGCGCTTCTTGTCGAGGATCTGCTCGATGCGAAGGTGAAGGTCGGCAGTCAAGGCGTCCACAGGAGTGTCGTCGGCGCCTTCAGAGAGAAGCTCGTCGATGCTGTTGCTTCCCCACTCACTCGCCTCGCTCTCGTCGTCTGAGGCATTTCGAGAGGGAGCGGCGGAGCCACCTCGAGAGTGGGTAGGAGAGGTAGGCTTGCTGCCGGATGGAGTGTGGGCTCTCGAGGCGGCCTTGCGAGAAGTGGTCTTCTTGCTCTCGAGCAGGACTTGTTTGCGTAAGTCGTGCATGTTGGAAGTGAGGTCTAGGTGATGTTAGACCGGAGATGTCGCTGGGCGAGTTGCCCGTTTGCTAGGTACGAGTTTAGGCTCTGAGTAGATGTCGTTTGCTGATCGATGTGGCGTGTGAAGATCACTGTATTGGGATGTGTGATCTGTCGTTGTGGCAAAGGTAGATGCTGTATGGAAACATGGACGGACGGGGCGACCACGTTGAGTTGAGAAGGGTTGGGTAGTGATGCAGAGAGAGTTGGTTGGGAAGGGAGAAAGAAGAGGAGAGAAGGAGAAGAACAGAACAATAGAAGAGGGACAATAGACAAATCTTGGAAATAAGCGAGCGGTGTGCGGGCGTGACGGAGTTTAGATGCAGGCAGGCAGAGGGATTACCACCTCTTCTCACAGTCACATGCTGACCACTAACTGAGCCTGTTTTCTTGGGCAGCAGCCAGCAATGAGGAGCAAGTCGGGTCTGGCCTGGTCATCATTTTTTTTGGCGGGGCCCTGCAGACGATGTGATGCAGATCGCGTGGATGAAGTCATGTGGCCCAGTTTGACTTCTGATCATCTCCACTTCTCTCTCTCTCAAGCACAACAGTCGTTCATGTTTGGATATAACCCTAACCCTCCTCAGCCGCCTTCCCTGCTGCCCGTCACAACCCTAACCCTATCGTCCAGACCCCTCTTTCTGCCCCGCCTTGCTCTTTCCAAGTCGAGGGCTGAGGCTCTCTCGCTCTCTCTCCCAGGGCTCTGGAAGCTTCGACGAAACGCTCTCACCGAGCTACTCTCGCAATTATTCCCTCCCTCCAATCTAGGCTCCCATACCAATCAAACCTCACTCACAGCCTGCTTGCTTGCTTGCTTACCTACTCATTCCCACCCATTGACTCTTCCAACCCACCATGGCTGCCAACCGCTCTCGTGTCTGGTTCGACATCACCATCGGCGGCTCTCCCACCGGCCGTGTCGTCTTCGAGCTCTACAACGATGTCGTCCCCAAGACCGCAGACAACTTCCGCGCCCTCTGCACCGGCGAAAAGGGCAATGGCCAGGCCGGCAAGCCTCTCCACTACAAGGGCAGCTCTTTCCACCGCGTCATCAAGTCCTTTATGATCCAGGGCGGTGACTTCACCGCCGGCAATGGCACCGGCGGAGAGAGCATCTACGGCGAGAAATTCGAGGACGAGAACTTCGAGCTCAAGCACGAGAAGCCCTTCCTCCTCAGCATGGCCAACGCCGGTCCCGGCACCAACGGCAGCCAGTTCTTCGTCACCACCGTTCCCACCCCTCACCTCGATGGCAAGCACGTCGTCTTCGGCGAGGTCATCAGCGGCAAGAGCGTTGTCCGGCAGGTGGAGAACGCGCCTGTCGGCGACCAGGACAAGCCCACCAGACCTTGCATGATCGCAGACTGCGGTGAGGTGCCCGAAGGCGTCTCACTCGAAGACTTCACCAAGAAAGAGCCCGATTCGACCGGCGACACCTACGAGGACTTCCCAGACGACCAACTGGCCGAGGGCGAGGAGTGGAAGGGCGTCGACATCGCCAAAGTTGCCGAAGAGCTGAAGGGCATGGGCAACAAGGCCTTCAAGGGCGGCGAGCTCGCCCTCGGCCTCAGCAAATACCAAAAGGCCCTCCGCTACCTGCAAGAATACCCCACGCCCCTCGAAGGCGACCCCGCCGAGCTGGGCGCGCAACTCTCCAAGCTGCGCGTCAGCCTGCACACCAACTCCGCCCTGCTGCAGTACAAGCTGCGACAGCTCGACGACTCCTCGCGCTCCGCCGACTACGCTCTGGCCATTGAGGGAATCTCCGACGCCGACAAGGCCAAAGCGCTCTTCAGGAAGGGTGTCGTTGCAAAAGACCAGAAGAACGAGGAGGACGCGCAGAAATTTCTCGAGGAGGCTGGCAAGCTGGCGCCTGCGGATGCTGGTATTAAGAACGAGCTCGCGGCTGTGAAGAAGTCGGCTGCTGATAGGAAGGCGAAGGAGAGGAAGGCTTATGCTAAGATGTTCGATTAGATGCATTGCATCGCGTTGCATTTAATGTGAAGGTGGATGGTGCATTTTGTTTTTGGCTTTCTTTTCTGTTCTGGGGTTTAACGACGAAAATGTTCATAGACACGAGGTGGATGGAGTGGTTGATTTCTGCTTGCGTTCAGCGAACATTTCCACAAAAAGAGACGAACGAAAAGGAAAATGGATTCATGACACTCTGGCTACTCCCTGTTCTTCTTTCTTCTCATGCATCGGATGCTGGCTGGTGATTATCCTTTGTCGTGAATTTGTTGCTGACGGAAACAGAAGCAAACCTCTCACTCATGCGTGAAGCACGAGAGCTGGCATCCCATCACACCTCACTCACGACCAGACGGAGTGGATTTCACATGGCCTCTCATCTCGTCACGAGCAAGGTGCGACTTCCCGTTTCTCTCGTTTGATTCACTCCAGAGCCGCTCCTTCCCTCTCTCACTCATCAGATGTTTGGAGCATGACAAGATCGCGCTTGCCATTCTTTCTCTCCCTTTGCTGATAATCCAACCAACCCAAACACAATAAACTCTCGATAATCACTCTCCAGCAACAATTCAATCCAAACCAGCAGAACAGCTACCTACCTCGCAGCGGTACAGCCGCCGACCACATCCCTACCACCAACTACCAACCACTCACCAGTACCATCCTTACCTACCCACAACAATCCAACAAAACATCTCACCACCGCCTCACTTGCGCCAATGGCCTCACCAACCACCTCCAGCAGCAACACCAACACACGGGCCCAAATTGCCCAGCAGCCCGCCAAATCGACCGAAGCAACCACCCCTTCCACCTCCCCCACCTCCCGCATCTCGCAAGAAAACTCCCTCTTCCTCTCCGACCTCGACGGCGGAATGGCCGCTGTGGTGATTTCGACGCCGCCTTCGGTGAAGAAGACGCTGGGAGGATTCGAGAAGGGAGGGGAGAGAAAGGGGAAGATGGAGGTGCAGCAGCAGGCAGAAGGAGAGGAAGGCGGGATGGGGAGGAGTGGATGCCCGTAACGCCGAAAGGGAGGAAAACTCGTCTCGTCAGCAAGGCTGGTTCACAGCCTAGCACGCCTGAGGGGAAGAAGAGTCGTGCTGTTCTGGGGAAGATGGGAGGGGAGCCCGCGACTCCTGAGAGAAAGACTCGTCGTCTTGTTAGCAAAGCTGGATCACTGCCCACGACGCCAGAGAGCAGGGGAAAGGATCGTGTGATCACGCAGACCCAGCCGGAAGCTGCAAGGTCGCCACCGCCATCTCCCTGGTCGCCGGGCAGGATGTATGCGCAGGCTCTCATGGGAAACTCCCCGACGAGGATGGATTTGGAGAAGGCTAAGGAGAGGGCGCAGGGTATGGCTGTGCTTTTTGGTGGGGGGAGAGGGGTGGTTGCGGAGCCTGTGGTTGGGAAGGGAGGGGAGAAGGGTGCTGAGCAAGGGGATGCGGATGTGGCGATGGAGGAGATGGGGAGGGAGGAGATTCGTTGGGACAGTGTTGAGACTGTCATTGTTGTTGACAAGGAGGAGATGACGAGCGGATCGGGTGATGAGGATGAAAAGGAGAGTGAGAGCTTGGAACAATCTTCATCTGCTGATGCATCTGAAACAAAAGGACAGGAACAAGATCACGAACAAGAACAAGAGCAGCAACCCCTCGACCCCCCCGAAGCCAGCACCACAGCATACCGCATCTCAACCACCACCGAGCAAGAACAGCCTGTGCTCGACCAGGATGCCACGGCTGCTAATGCTGATGCTGGAGATGCGGACGACGATAATAAGTCTGTTGCATCTAATCAATCAAGCGTCTTCAGCGATGAGGAGAAGGACGAGAACGGGGAGACTGCCACTCGGGAGAATGCCTTGGGCCTTGTCGAAGTCGAAGTCAACGAGGAAGAAACCAAACAGCAAGCCAACCAGGGCGTAGACGAAACATCCACCCCCCGTATCCTCACCTACGTCAGCCTGCACAACGAGGTAAAACCCCAACCCACCCCTTACCAAAACCTCAACCCCCTAAATTAACCCACTCCCTAACTCTCACCCTCACAGATGATGGTCCACCAAACAACACACAGCAGCAACCCCACCCTCCTCCTACAAGCCGCCACGCGCGCGCAAAACATCGCCCGCCACCTCCTCACCTCGCACGCCAAGCACGCCGACGTCCCGCTCGTCATGCGCGCGCACTCGTGCCTGATTCTCGGCTGCTCGGACGACAACGACTGTATTGAGAGAATGGAGGAGGCGATCGCGCTGATTCGGCTGGCGGGCGAGGAGGGCGCGTTGGAGAAGGGGCAGGCGGAGCATATGTTGGAGGTTTGTGGGAGGGTTATGAGGGTTGTTAGGGGGGAGGAGGGGATTGGGAAGGTGGAGGTGGAGGGGGAGGGGGAGGGGAGTGAGAGTGAGGGAGACGAGGACAAGGATGGTGGGGAGGAGGGTGAGGAGGGTGGTGAGGATTATAGACTTCCTTGAGCTGAGGACGTGGTGAGAGTGTGATTGGGATTGTGACTGAGCGGTAATTTGCCATGGAAGGTGAGCCTTGCGTTGCCTTGCTGGGATTTTTGTTTTCGAGTAAATGCGGTATGGGTCCGAAAGAGGGGTGGTAATGTTGTAATGAACGGTGTCGTTGATAGAAACCCGATGGCTGCTAGAATGAACTTTTCTTGCTTCAACAATCTTGTTTTGCATATTACAGATCTTGATCGATGTCCCTCTGTCAATGAAATCTTATTTCAATAGCAATCTTGTTCTCTGAGAATATTCGTTGCGAGTAGTATGCCATGGGCATCAAATGATGTATTCTAAGGTAGACGTGATGCCTCCTACCTCCTAGCATTAGCTGCTTGGTGAGGATGTCCTATTGAATCGTTGTCGACTGCGAGTTGTCAAGATCATCAGCCGTCCAGACGGTGCTTGAAATCAACGAGGCTATGTGAAAGAACTGCTCAGTGATTGGTATTCTTCTCCTTATCAATCAATTCTTTATATGTATTGATTACACAAGACTGGGAGTATCGGAAATGCAAGTCCAAGTCATCAATCAGGTGGGGCTTTTGGTGGAGCATGCAAGCAAATGCCGCGTGACGCCGGATCCGCCTTGTTGATAGACGTACTCGCACCTTTATTACTGCATTCGTCTTCATGATAAACCTCCATGTTTAACTTCATCTTCAAATCTCACTTCTGAGAGATGAACTTCCCCTTCCGTCATTCCTAAGTATTACCACTCTCAAGAAAAATCCTCCCTCCCTCCACCACCACCAAACATGGCGTTCCGCTCGCATCTGCAGGCGGTCGCCAAACACAACCTCCAAACCCTGCGCGATGCACCTCTGGCTGAACTGTCAGGCAGCCTTGGAGATCTCGGCACGCTGCTCCCCTTGATGATCGCCCTCAGCATCGGCGGCTCCATCGACCTGGCCAGCACGCTGGTCTTCTCCGGCCTGGCCAACATCCTCACCGGCGTCGTCTTCGGCGTGCCCTTGCCCGTGCAGCCCATGAAAGCCATAGCCGCCGTGGCCATCAGCCAGAGATTCAGCAAGGAAGAAACCGCCGCGGCCGGCTTGACCGTCTCCCTCGCCGTGCTGCTCCTCAGCGTCACGGGCCTCCTTCACTGGCTGCACCGCGTCGTGCCCGTCCCCGTTGTCAAAGGAATCCAAGTCGGCGCTGGTCTCAGTCTGGCCATATCAGCGGGGACATCTCTCATCCAACCGCTCGCCTGGCACTCTCCACTCCTCGACAACAGACTCTGGGCCCTCGCGGCCTTCCTCCTCCTCATCCTCGCCACCCTCCTCCCCCGCGTCCCCTACGCTCTGGGAATCTTCCTCCTCGGCCTCATCTTCGCCGCCACCCAAATCACCACCTCATCCGGCGGAGGGCTATGGCACCCGCACCCCCTCCTCCCCAGCAAAGGAGTCTGGCTCCCCACCGCCCTCTCCGCCGCCCTCCCCCAACTCCCCCTCACAACCCTCAACAGCATCCTAGCCGTGACCTCCCTGTCCGCCTCGCTCTTCCCCTCCTTCCCCCCACCCCCCAGCACGACCTCTCTAGGCCTCTCCGTCGCTTTTTCCAATCTCCTCGCGTGCTGGTTCGGCGCCATGCCCGTCTGCCACGGCTCCGGCGGCCTGGCGGGCCAGTACCGCTTCGGCGCCAGGAGTGGCGCGAGTATCATTTTCCTCGGGGCTGTCAAGCTCCTCCTCGGCCTCTTCGCCGGCGAGGCTGTCGTGCCGCTCCTCGCGAAGTTCCCCAAGAGCTTGCTTGGCGTCATGGTCCTCGCGGCGGGCGTGGAGCTGGCCAAAGTGGGGCAGAGCGTGAGCGATTCGGCGGATTTGTGGGCGAGGGCCGAGAGGGAGGTGGGTGTCGGTGGTGGGGATGCTGAGGTTGATGGGGGAGTTTCCAGGGAGGAGGAGAAGAGGGCCATGGTCGAGAGGGAGGGCAGGGAGAGGTGGATGGTTATGTTGGTTACGGCGGCGGGTTGTTTGGCTTTTAGGAATGATGCGGTGGGGTTTTTGGCGGGATTGGCGTGGCATTATGGGTTGGGGGTGAGAGGGTGGGTGGAGAGGGGGAGGGGGGTGAGGTTGAGGGGGGAGGGGGAGAGGTTGCTCGCGTAGGGTTTAGTTGGAGGTGGAGTGAGTTGGTAATCTAGAGTTGCATTTGGTTTTGGTTAGGGATGTACGTGGAGTAGTCACGATGTTTGGTTAGGAAGACTGGACGATGTTGACGATTGCAATGATGAGAATGCTTGGTCTTGACGACAAGCAGAAAAAGATCCCCCTCAAAGCACCAGCACATGAGTAGGACTACACATATGTGACCAGATAGAGAATGATACCCCTCGCATCGCAATGCAACTCGCGCGCCAGGACTTCAGACGGCGAGACGAGACCCGATCGTTCCTCAAATCGAAAAGCATGGAACTCGGAACTGCTCTGACTTTGTCTTAGCTACTGAAAAAGAAGAAGGTCATGCGGTCGATTGATTGAGTGCCAGCACACCTTCTCCTGTGACGAAAGTCTCAGGAGGTTAAGGATCACGAAAACAGATATGAGATAAATCGGAGGCGGTGGGCTGAGCAATGTTTGGGATACACTTTCAAAAACAGGTTCTGTCTCTCGTCAATCTAAGGGAACTTCTTTTTCTTTTCAGGCCGTGCTACGCCAACAAATACTAATACAGAACACAAAACCCAAAGCCCTCCACAATTTTGTTTGCCCGCTTCATGCTCAGATAAGACCTGAAAAGAAGAACACGTATCAAACTGGTAAAACCACAACACCATCTTTCCATCCAAAAAAAAAAGCAGCTTTCCTCTTTCCCCCCAAAGCACTACCAACCATACTAACGACCATTAGCCCCCGCCCTCCTCGGCCCCGCCGCGCCATGGTTGGCGTGCAAGGTCTTGAAGCCGTTCTTCAGCGCCTGCATGTTGGGGTACTTGTTGCCCTGCAGCTCGAAACCGGAGGGGATGACTTTGGCGTTCCACACGACCGCTTTGGTCGCGTGGTCCTTCTTGAACATCAGCATGAAGTAGCCCGGGTAGCTGGGGTTGAGGCAGAAGGCGTAGACGCTGCGCTTGCTGCCGTTGGCGAGCGCGTATGTGCCGAGCCATTCGTCTGGTGAGGGGTGTTAGCTTGATGGGCTTTTTTGAGTTGGGGGGTTTGGGTGGTGGGGGAGAGGACTTACCGAGACCCTTGGGGTCGAGGTCTTGGAATTTCTCGTCGGCCATCATTTCGGTCACCTTCTTCGCCATGGCTTTGACGTGCAGGACGATCAACTCGTCGAGATCGCTGTAGCTGAATTTGCCCACGCGCAGGGTGCGACCGACGCTGTACTCGTTCTCCTTGTCGAGTTCGAACACGTCGATGTGCTGGTAGACGTTGTCGTGGACTTTCCAGGTGACCGCAAGGTGATCGTTGCCCTTGGACGAGGGACGGATGATGCAGTCGCCGCGGCCTTGCGGGGCGAGCTCGGCTTCGGCTTGGGAGGAGTTGTAGGGGCGGAAGAGGGAGTGTTTGACGACACGCTGGATGCCGCGGTTGGCACTTTGCGTGGCGCGCTTCAGTTCGCGTTGGTCGCGGGCTTCCTGGTCCTCGTCCCATTCGCCTATGAAGTGTCAGTAAAATGGTGTCTGGGTGGTGATTGCGTGCCGAGGGGAACGTACCGTAATCGTGATCGAGTTGTCGTCGGAAGGGGTTCTTCATCTCAGCGTCCCGAATAGTCAGCTGAGCAGAAAGCTTCTTGCGATCGAGATGCGTGATCTTCGCTCGGATAGTCTGATGAATAGACCAGATTTGTCTAGGCTCCATCTGGCTGTTGGTGACCTCGTCAGGGAACTCTGAACTAGAGATGTTTCCATCGACGCCGCAGTCCAGCTTGACTTCAATGTAGTCGTTGGAGGTGCGCTTGACCTGGACTGGGATGATCATGCCCTCCTGCAGAGAATCTTGCGTCTCACCAGTCATCATGGTGAAGGTCTCGTTTGACGACAAGAAGTTGAAGTTGCGCCTCAGCTCCTCGAATGGGTTCTGTAGTTCTGCGCGGATAAGTTCGAGTGTTGCTCGCTTCTTCTGACCGAACTTGGTCTCGAGCTGTTCCGCATATTCCTCCAAGAGAAGATCGTTGACCTTGTCCTGTGCGTCGTCTGCTACGAGTCTTCGTACCACAGCAGCTGGTCCATTCTGGTCAACCTCAGTCTTGATGTCCTCCTCGTCAAACTCAAGAGCATCTGCCGCGATCTTGCGAGCGATATCGTAGTCCTCGGGGTGAATTCTCGTATTGTCGAGGTAATCCGTATCATTCTCAGTTGCCTCGTATACAACGTAGAGGAAGCTGACACAGTTGAGCCAGCATTTTGGTCCGACTGCCGCCTTGATGCCGTGCTCGGGGTCACCGACCAGCTGGTCTCTTGTGTTGACTTCGCCACCGGCCTGGTTGATGATCTTGAGCATCTGCGCAGCCTTGCGAGGCCCTAAGCCACTAACGTAGGGCAGCAGGTTGGCAGTTGCCCGATCATTGACGGCATCGTTGATGTCAATACCGACAAGGTTGACCATATCGACCATTGCTGACTCCAAAGCCTTGATGAGCTTGTCTTCAGGAAGGAGGTGTTGACTTGGGTCGAAGGTTATCGAGACGATGTCGCGGCCAAGGGAAGCGTACTCCTTCATCGGGTTCTGCATGTACATCGCCAGGGCGATTGCATACCTGGTGAGAGGAGGCACGCTTGGGTGGTCTGTAGTGGCACGCTCGGAGGTGTGGTAGAGACGAGCAACCTCGTCGTTGATGATGCAGACCTCGAGCGGGTCTGACACCTCGCGGTCGTCATCGGGGTCCTCGTACGGTGTGCCTTGCAAGCCATGTCTCTCGACGATGTCCTGCAGGTCCTTGTACAAACGACGAGTCTCGACAGACCAGCCTGAGACCGCAACGACATCAGGCTTCCTGCGCTCGACGAGCTCGACAAATGGCGCAACGTCCTTGCCATCCGAAGTGTATCGCTCGGGGTTTCCGAGCCTCATGTCGGTGAACTTGCCGTTCTCCAAGACACGGCCATTCTCATCGACATAGGCCCAGCAGATGGCATCAGCGCGGTTACCGGCGCCATTCGACAGAGCGAGAACGCGAGGTGTTGTACCCAGAACCATGCCCTTTGGCTTGTACGGTGCTTGGTCGAGCTTACTGCTGTAAGCTTCACGACAGTCATTAGCAATCTTGCCCTCGCACACGTTCCTCATGTGATCCTTCCAGCCCTTGGCAATCACGCGGTGGAGCTTGACGAAAGCTTGTTCGACAACCTCGCGGCGCAGACTGTTCCAAGCATCCGCGACTTCTGAAAAGTTGTCCGATTCAATGCTCTTGGTCAAGTCGTCCAGGATGCGGCGTTCTCCCTGCAAGCGGACCTTGATCTCGATGAGACCATCTTGCTCAGCCTTCAGCATGCGCAGGAAGAGGTCGGGCCGTGTGAAGAAGTTTCGGATGCCCTGGTTGCGGAGGTACTTGAATTCATAGTAGGGGTGCTCGGCGTCGATCTGTTTCTTGCCCTTGTCCGTTCGGACGGCATCGAAGACCATGTGCTGCACAAACATCTTTCGGAGGTGTCTTCTGATGCGGGGGTTTGTTGCGATCTCCTCGACGAACATTGCTCGAGCGGAGTGCAGCACCTCCTTTCCAGTCCTGTACTCAGGCTCCTGCACCAGGGTGTCGGCCATGTCGTCAGGCCTGACGTCGGGGTCCTCTGTGTAGTTCTTGCGGCCAATCTTGGAAGTGTTTTGCGCAAAGGCATCCGCTGTGATACC
>MSJI02000493.1:0-28760 GCA_001931905.2 Cladosporium sp. IMV 00045 | reverse complement strand
TCATAAACGAGCCGAGCGTGCCTGGCGATCTTCAGGAAGTGAGTAGCACTCCAGACTTGTTGTCCGAGTGCAGCTGCCTCGAGTAGATGGGATCCGGGATGCGGAAGCGAAGCAAGCCGTATTGGTATGGTGAAGATCTGGTTGGCGAGAGATATTGGTGAAATCCAGCCGAAACTCAGAAAGAAGCCACAAGGTCTTGAGATTGCAAAGTAATATCGGATTGACAATCGTCCAAGCGCTCCAATTGCGCAAATGTGATCCCTGGCAAAAATGCCTTGGTCGAAGCCCTGCAATATGAGTAGCCGGGCGCCTAGGCTCCGATCGGTGGAGAACACCAGCTGTAATGAGCCCTCGGTCGTGTGTGTAAACGAGAAGCGTCGTGAATCCTGTCTGGTTGGCACTGGTCCGAACTTCAGTGACAGATGTAGAAGGGGACTTTGATTGCGAAGAGGTCGGGCTTTCGCTTTCGACAAAAGGCGTATTTCGTGGCACCACCCGTAACTCCGACCAGCCTAGAAATGGATTTGGTTGATTCGGGTCGGCAGCAGATGGTGGTAGGCAAAGTGATTGACTCTTGAAAAGGTTTATCCGGTCATCAAATCACGAAGTAGTTAAGGAACGGAAACCCTGAGAAGTAGAGAAGCGAGAGTCGCCAGAACGAATACTTCAACCGCAGGCGGAGGTGAATGCACCAGACCGTCTTTGTGCCGAGACGATCTTTGACAATCGAAGTCGACGATGGTGGAGGCATCGAGGCACACCGAGCGGGTTAGGTCCTTCATACAGGGCTAGACATGCATTAGACGCCGATGGGGCCGGTAGAAGATACCCTGACACTACGCACGTTCACCTCATGTGGTTGGTTGCAGAGATAGCCGTTGATGCCCGGTTGCCAGTCAGGATGCTGCCGTCCTCGCCAGGGGACATCTGCGGGGACTAGCAGCATGGGCTGTGGATGTCTGTGTACCTGTGGCCCGCAGCCTCCTGCAGATGACGGCGGCTGGAGTTGTGCCCAGCAGTAACAGACGCAGCAAGCTAACAAATAAGGGCATCGCCCGTTGGTGCGCGCCCACGGACGTCCTTCAGAAGAGGGTACAGTAGTATGCTGGGGTTAGCTTCACACCGCTCAAGCGAAGTTAAAGTGTAATCGCTCATGCCTCGGTGGGAGTACAATCTCGCCTGGCACTCTCGAGCAACGGCGGCGGAGGTGTGATGGCACCCTGGCCGCTCTCTGAACTCGTCAACGAAAGACGGACCTGTCCCCCGGGTGCTGTCAGGGTAAATGCCGTGAGGCAACCCAAAACATTGTCCAAGCGCGAGTCGGAGCTTTTGTGGCATGTGGCCAGATCTAAGGCGTTTAAGATCCCAAGGGAACCATACGGACCGTGCCGTTTATGGCTACTGTCTTCTGCACTCCTGTGGATGTCACTACCACTGTAGTCACGTTGCTGCACCATGCAAGAAGTCAGCTCCAAGCCGGCATCCAGCGTTGCACGGCTGGTTGGTCGGACATTTGTTTGATGGGTTTGTCACGTGGCTGAAGAATCCTGTGTCCCTGTACAGTCGTGGTGATAGGACAGCATTCGATGATCTCCTTGCGATCGATCACCATGGGTACACGCGAGTTGCAGGTTGGAGGGAACGTTCATCACGTTCGCGATCTGCATGGTAGACCTAGCTCGGCAGATGGTCGCCACGTGCCCTGTTTCCGCCAGCTTCTTGCAAGACTGGGCACGAATGGCACGACCACGCAGATAGGTACCGTCTTCGCACATCAGGCCTGCGCTCGTGAGTTCTTACGGTAAGGATGTGGGTTTTGGCAGGAGAGCAGCGACTCAGAGCCACTCACGTACGAGAGCGAGCCGACATGGCGGCTTCAGTATATTCCACAACAGGCGTGGAATGGCATCGGAGATTGGAGCTTTGTTGATGGTGGAAAACGGGTGTTTGAGAACTCCAGGGTTGCTTAGACGTGGGTCTTGGGCCGTCGCTTACAAAGTTTTGAAACGTCGCCGTCACCCTTAATTCTCCACGTTGCCAGCCCGAACCTTGAAGCCCGCAAAGACTAGCCACGGCATGAACTGCATCAGGTTGAGTATCTATGATGACCACATTATTGCGCTTCGGAGATCACAGGAATGCAGCAAAAACAACTTGACATGGCCTGGACAACGAGATCATCACTCGTAGAAGTGACCGTCGTCAGAAGGACCGTTGATCCCCTCTCGGCTGAAATGCCACGAGGTGGAACTGCAGGGATTCATGCCAAAGCGTCATTCGCACGGGTCCAACGGCGCCACAGAAAGCACCTTGGACTTTTCCCATATTGCGCGTAACTTCCGGAGACCAGAGAGACGGTGCCCGCATCCCACGCCTTCCCAGCTGAATGAATCAAAAGCAGACACAATTTCCAGATTTCTTGATTTTGTGCTGATCACTACAGGATGGCCTGGCCTGGAGCTGATTGAACGGCACGTTGATGAGAACTGCATCCATGGAAACCGGGTTTGGGATGCGTGCTGCACCTTTGCGCTCGGAGGACACCAGGACGTGCTGATCTTGACCGCAAAGTCTTCGAGGGTTCCACAGCCGTCTACGACCATAGTTCGAGACCTGTATTGAAACGAAAGAACCGCGCAGGACCGCGAGCGAGTTCAATGCTGTGGTCAGCCCTATTAGACGGCTCGAAGTAGAGCACAGCTCGAGCAGCTTCGACGCTTTGCAGTATTCAGCGCACAACACAGACATCATCATTGTGTAGCATTCGACCGTGAGTGACCGTTGGCGGAAATATACTGTCCGTGTTCGGTATGTGCCGACCTTCCTAGTGAGCCTTACGAGCATGATCTTCGGTTGATCCGTATGGTGATCTGGCGCAGAAACTAGAATTGCGACGAGGCAGTGAGTGCGAACACACACGCAGTTGTTGCGTTTTTATTACATTATGTTGTTGCTACCGAATCTTCCATCTGTTCTTTCTCGCTGACTTCGTCCGCTGGGGCATCTGCCGTGGGTATTGATTTCGGCTCATCGAGTGGCTGGTCCTCGACCGGTAAGGATGTCTGCTTTGTGTCTTCTGAGGGTTGGTCATCAGGCGCATTGCCATCATCCTGGGCCGCCTCGGCCGAGCCAACGTCTTCCTGAGCTGGGGGGCCCTCGCTCCTCGATTCGCCTTCTTTCTCGACATTGTCTTTCATCTCCTCGGTCTCCGCCATTGGCTCGGGATGCTCCGGCTCTCTGAAAATTTCCTCTAAAGGCTTGCCGGGCTCGTATTTGTCTAGCAAGCCCAAGTTGTGTATTCTTGCGTCTCGCACAACGCGCCATGACTTGTTGTCGATCATGTTAGTGTATCTCGTAGTCTCCGCATCATCCATAGCCATATCCAAATCCAGCTTGTCATTCTCAATCCCTCTCAAAAGGTCTTCCATCGGAGGCGCGCCGTATCTACTCGGGTCTTTCAGGGCTTCCAGGCCCCCGCCCTCGCCTTCAGTAAGGAATGACAAGTCCATCGCGCCCATCGGCTTTTCCGGGAGTTTGCGAGGCCTCGTGTAACCTCGTGATCCAGCACGAGCGTCAAGCTCTTGCTGGGTTGAGACGGCCTCTCGAACAATTGATGGACAGCTTTCGACCTTCCACCTCACCCAATTCTTGTCGCGAGCCAGTACGGTTTCCACCATTCGATCATAGAATCGGCCATCTGCGGTGGATTGGAGGCTCTGTTTGATTGTTTGGCGCGTGGAGACAGCCCACTTCGTGTCGTCTTCGCTTAGAGTGAACGAATACAGCAAAGATTTGTTGACAGCATCGAGACTGGCAAGCTTCTTCTTTGACTGTTCGGTGAGTGAAAGGAGAAAGTGAATCAAAATCAGTGCCTGGACAAGGATGTGTCGCTGGAATGCCAGATCACTGAGCTCAAGATCGAACAGCTCGCGGCTGGTCAGGTATTTTGGGTTGTAGTTGTCCGCGAACTGATCGCTAGTATCAGACGCCCCATTGTTGCCTTCAAGCTTTCGCTTGGTGCCACGTTGAGCGGATTCAGAAGACCGTGATTGCATGACAGTCGGTGTCTTTTTGAACTTGAGCAGGGTTGCTGCTAAACCCTTCTTGAATGCTTGGAAACTGTCGGCATTGAACAGTCTTGTAGGGTCAGAAAAGTCTTGTTGCAGCCGCCAGAATATCGGGTACAGCGTGCTGTTGTCAAGGACCTCTTCTTCCACACTCTTCTTCGGCGCTTTGATGGGAACGGCTCTGCTACCGGGTTTGCCTGTCGGTTGAGGTGTCGTCTCTGCGGCAGGTGTGGCTGGTTTTGGCGTGTTGGCCTCGGTTTTCGATCCCTCTTGATCCACATCCATGCTCTCCCCATCATTAGCGGGCGGCTCGCCCAGATCGAATTTGGTGGAGTTTTCCACGTGGAATTCGCCTCGCAGATTCACTGAAGATTTGTCGCCGAGAGGAAAGGTCTGGAATAAGAAAAAGAAGACGCGACCACAGAAGATGGCATCTTCGGCTCTACTCAGACGCCGCAAAAGCTCATTACACGATCGAAGGAAGACCAGATTCTTCTTGTGAAAGTCTTTTCGAGCAAGTCGTTCTCTCCTAGACTCAAGATAGTCGAAGACGACGCGGCAGCCGTTTGTGGTTTGACTGTCAAGCAGCTCTTCGATGAGCCAACACACCAACTCCGGCGTGCACTTTGCTCTATCACCGCATAGAAGCAAAATGTCGAGAAGATTCCACACTTCTACAAACCCAGGGTCCTCGATGTTTGTTTGGCCAAGAAAAGAGTAGAACTGCTCCCTAGCAGCGGTCTCTACTACTGCAAATTTGTAAGACTGATCGGATGCGTACTGAGTGTCGAGGTCTGCATCAAGAGAATCGACATCCGGAGCCAGATCGGCAGTGGGTAAAGCGGGTTCCACGCTCGTGGTCGGCTTGAGAGTCTTTGCACGTTCGAGCAATGCTTGTAATCTGACAGTAACACTCCCAACCGCCGACAGCTCCGCAGCTGACGTGACAGCCATATTGTGCTTTAGTCGGAAAATGTGTAGAAGCAAAATTCCGCCTGCCTGTTTTTGACAGACAAAGAATGCGGTCACCAACGCCGAGAGCGGATAGCCGATTCGAGCTGCACCGTGGCCAAAGTAACGATCGGACGCGCTGACGACGGCGAGTGTTCCAAGTACCGGGCCGTGGCACCGCAGGCGCAAAGTGGGCGGTGTATGCGGTTGAAGTGGCGTTTGATAGCTGCATCTAACACTGCGCAGGCGGCGCGAGGAAGTGAAGTTGAGAGATTGACAATGCTCGGCTCCAGCCGTTATCGATAAGAAACACTCAAGCGGCGCGTTTGAACGCGTCGCCCATTTGACTGCGTTTTGTGTCCCAATAGAGCTTAACCGCTTGACTACTTTCTGTGCCAGCCATTGCGAGATAATAAGAATATGGCGGCTGCAACATCTTCCGGGCAACAAGGCGGCGCCGCTGCACCAGACGACCTTGACAATTTGCTAGATTACGACGAAGCCGTAGACGACTTTTGGAAAGACCTACCTCAGAACAACGGCGACAATGCGAACAATGCGGCCGAACCACAGAGGGACATGGACGAGGAAGTCAAGATGGCAAAGAAGCGCAAGCCGAATCCCAAGCTTGATCAAGACCGGTATGCGCGTCGAAATCGCTCTGCACCAAGCCCACAGACTGACATCTTGCAGACTTCTTTCAAGCGCTGGCATACCAAAGCTTCGCAAAATTGCAAAAGACAAGCTGAAGTTCAAGGGCAAGGGCCATGAGTTCTCGGACATCTCGCGCATGCTCAATCTGTATCAACTCTGGCTAGACGATCTGTACCCCAAAGCCAAGTTCCGGGACGCTTTGTCGATGGTAGAGAAAGTCGGACATAGCAAGCGCATGCAGGTTTCGAGAAGAGCATGGATTGACGAGTCAAAAGGGTACCGAAGACGAGAAGATGAGGATGCTGAGATGCGCTTGGGAGACTTGGAAGGACAACCCTCGGTGGAAGATGATGCCATATTCCCTATTCCCTCGGAGTCAAGACAAGATGGCCAACAGCAGCAGAGCGAAGGAGGAGCAGATGCACCGGACGGTGATGAGCTTGATGCTCTTCTTGGTGAGCAGCCAACCACCCGTCCGCAGCCCAGCAACACTGGCCCACCAAAACAACAAGGCCCATTCCAAGACGAGGATGAGGATGAGGATGAACTGGATGCCATGCTTAATGAAGATTCGAACTCAAGATCCCAGCCGGCTCAAAAGAAGCCAACGAAGCCGAAAGGACCATTCGAGGATGATGAGGATGATCAAGACGGACTCGACATGCTTCTCGCACAAGAGCATCAACATACCGGCAATGCGAATGGATCCAACACTAGGAACGACAGCCAGAGCAAAGAATCACAAGAGCCAGATTTCGCGGATGACGAAGAGGCAATGGCAGAGATGGGCTGGTAATGCTCCTTCCGCTTGGACTAGATACTATTGCGTACAAACGAGACAACGACCACAGCACCTCTTAATCCAAAGTATCTTCAATACATATTCAAAATCATCGCGCTCTCGATTGATTGTTATTCAAGATGACCATCATTTGGAAGGTATCTCATACGAGGGTCATTATAACAAGTAATAATACAAAGCCAACCCGTGAGGCTCACAGTACACTAGTCATTTCCTCATGGTTCCCTATCGGCGCCGCCAGTACCTGAGATTGAATGTTAGCATCATTCGTTGACAATCGCCGTCACAGTTAAAAAAGAGAACTCACCTTTCCAAAAGTCCTTAGAGACCTTATCCTTCTCCGCTTCTTCATTGCTGACCTTATTGCTCGCTCTCTCAGCCCTCTGCTCCATCTGCTCGTTGTGCTCGCGAACCTCCTTTGGCGCACCCTCTCCCGTGGGCGGATTGGCGTTCAAGATCTTCGGTTCGGCACCGTTCACGGTGTTGCTTTGCGTACCTTTCGACGACTGGCTACTGCCGGAGTTGGAGCCCTGCGATCCGCTGCCGCCTTTGGTCGGCGTGCTGCCGCTGTTCTGGCCCTCCTTGGGTGGCGGCGGGCCCGGGTGCTCTTTGTCCGCGGACGGGTTAGGGCCTTGCGATTGAGGGTTCTCGCCCTTGGGGTCGCCTTTGCCGGATCCGTAGTCTGAGGTTGCTTGTGCGCGAGGGACGGCAGAGAAGGCGGCGCGCTGGGTGCGAAGGGCTGGGGTGCCAATGGCCTTGAATTGGCGGAGGGAGTTTGATCGGATGAAAGACATGTTGTTGATGCTGAGGTGGTTGTTGATCAAGTGATGGGTTGTACGACGTATTGTGGTTTTGAACAAAGTGTTGGATCAAAATAGAGAATGGTAAATCTAAAGGGTCAACTCGAGAACAATCGACCTTGGAGCTCCAATGTTGATCGGTGACGACTGTCGATGTCATCGGGTTGAAGACTTGAGACTCGCTGTCAAAGTATGTCGTGTGTTCTCACCGACTCAGCGTGACATCCGGCAAGGCATAAGCTCCGAGCTCGACAAACTTTTCGAGACAACTGTCACGAGCTTGCTTGCTAGCGTGGATCTATGATGTAGAAGATCTCAATCACGAATCACAGCATCTTTCGAATGCTAGGAGGTATCGCCCACGCAATTGAGCACTTACACGGTTGTCGAGTCTTCAGGAACGACATTTATCGTGCTGCTCTACGTGTGGCTGAGTTTCTTGACAAGCAGGAATCGGGATGGATTGATGGCTCTCAAACGACACGCTATGTAAGGTATAATGCGATGTAATGGAAATCGAAACAGAATAAAACGACCAAGAACGAGCCCATTCCACCTTCTTCCAAACACGAGAGGATCCAGCTATCAGGCCTTCACAAATACTCATCCTCATTCATATAGCCATAGTCGTCCACAGCATCCACAAAACTTCTAGTCACCTTGCCCGCGACGGCGGCGGCAGTCGACGCAGCATTACTCGACCAAGTGGAGTCCCATGTTTGACTTGACTTCTTTCGTGGCATCAGAGCATCCCAGTTGATCATGTCTTCAGTCATTTCAAATCCTGCTTGCATATAGCGTGGCACCCTTTCCGGGGGAGGTTCTCCAAACACCATGTGGGAAACTGTCATGAACGATTCGTACAGCCACTCCACGACCGGTTTCCATATCGGCCTGAACGGTCTGAACAAAAGCGTGGGGATCACGAAAGGATATCGCGGAGCGTCGAAATCAACACCGTAGCCTATCATGGTTTCGGCGTAGAGTGGATGGCAATACTGCCAGCAAAGCAAGTTTTCAACCAAAGTCCACAACAGCCACATCACGGTCAAGACGCCCAGCCATGTCAGCCGCACACCGAAGCGTGCATTTCTGTCGTAAGCATAGAAGTTACTTCGGAACTCGGTCCAAAGGCCTTTCCAGACACTTTGATGGCCACCGCAATGGACACAAACGGTCTGCTGGCTGGGCTCAGGCTTTGGCTCCTCCTTCGGGTCTTTCTTCGTGTCGGGAACCTTGGATGCGGGTTGTGGCGCGTCGGTTATTGAGGATGAGTCCCACTTGTTCTCAACTCTTCTGAGACCGCGCCCGGCATCTTTGATACTCGTACGAGCAGCGCGGAGGTGTTTGTTCATTGCCTCGATAGCAAGATCTTCCTGTCTCCGATCTTTCTCCGCTTGCGTAAGTGGACGTCCGGTGTCCAGATCTTCATCGGCATTTTCTGCATGGGCGTTGGGAGTATCGAAGGTTAAGTCAGTGTCCGTCGGGTCCACGTTGGGGTGTGCAATGTCCTCGAGTGATTGTAAAGTTGCATCGCCGAAAGGACCGCCTGGGTCCTTTCTAGCCTCCCTGACAATGTCCTCCAGTGCAGACCGCGCGCGCTGGGTGTTGCCAGAAATGCTCGTTTTCTCTTTCGCCGATGATCCAGATGGCGCATTTTCTGACTTTGAGTTGGACTCTCCTGAAGACTTGCCGAATGCGCGTATGAGAGCCGCGTCAGAAGAACGAAGCAACCCCCTCCTGTCGCTGGGTTGCTCATGAGTGTCATCACCAGAACCATCAATCATGTTCGGTTTTTCATCAACGGCCTGCTCCTCAAATGCGGGTGCATTCTCAGCTTGAACCCGCTTGCTTTGCGCCTCTTCACTGCCGGATCGCTTTGGCTGAACGTTTCGTTGGCTCTCCTCGTGTCGCATTCTATCGATCTCTCTCCGAGCTGTGCGCACAACTGGAGGGTTCGAATCGAAGTTATTCGTTGGCGCTGGGTTCCGCCGAGTTTCTGTATGCGCCTGAGGCTGGATGTCATGCGTCTCGAGAGGTGCAGTTTCCGACGAAGATCTGCCAGGACTAGGCGACAACCTTGTGGCTAGACGTTGTAATAACTCGCGAGACTCATTTCTCGCAGTACTGGGGCGTTGATGTTGCCTGAAGGTCACAGCACGAGCGGTCCTATCCGGTATCGTTGCCGCTCGCCTGGTTTTGGTGTAATCATGGTCACCATCGTTCAATGGTTCATTCTCCTTGTTGCCAACGAGACCGCTTTTCCTGATTTCTCGCCTCTCTTCGTAGGATAACGCCGTATGGCGAGGAACAGCAGGGTCGAAATCCGCCAGCGTTTGGCGAGTCCTTGATTGCTTACCATCCCGATTGGGAGATCTTTCAGAGAGCAAGTTTCGACGGATTTCATGAGTGTGATGGCTTCCGTGAAGATCGTTTTCAGAATCATTTGAGCGCCTGTGTCCTCGCGCGGGCTTAACCGCAGCTGGGGTCGAGGCCAGAAGTGAAAGCTCGCTGAATTCCTGGTCTTCGCTGTCGATAATTTGCCTTAGCGTCCAGTGGGCCTCGCCTGGTAACCCTGCATCTACGGCCGGACGTGTTCTTTTCATAGATGGTGGTGTCTGGTCCACAGCTGGCAACCGATCTTCTCTGCTCCAAAAATCGTCCCTCGTGCCAAACGTCCTACGTGACGCGACCGCTTCCTCGCCCGTGCCCGAGAATCCGTTGATCGCATTCTCCTTAGCACTGTTGGAGTCCACTTCGGACGGCTCCCGTATCTTTCTCATCCATCCTCTCTGTGATCTTGCTCGTGTCCCCCAGTCCCTAGGAACGTTCAATGGCGGATTTGAGTCACCACTTCCGCTACTTGCAGTCCGTACATGTTGCTGTCCCGAGGCAAGCCCCTCCTCCCTCTCTCTTCGCGCCACTAATTCTGAGATTCGCGGCCTGCTTCGACTCTTAAGGACTGGCTGTTGATCTCCGTGGGTCGCGCTTCGTAGGCGACGAGCATCGCGCTCGTACTGCATGATTTGTCGTCCAAACGTGTCGGTCTCGTTGTCCAAGCTGTGCAAGTCGGCGACACCAGATCCAGAAGCTGAGCTTTGGTCGTCATGCGCTTGCACTTTTTGCATTGTTTCCCGAACTCGCAGCGGATCGGCTGGGGGCGCAAGTGATGTTATGGGTCGAGTCGCATGCCGTTGTTCCAGATACAGTGAATGTTGTTGATGCGCGAATAAATCTTCCTCGTAGTTCATAGCCCCATGCTGCTGTTCGTATTCATGCCCCCTTTTATTCAAAGTGAATGGATTGTGTTTATATTCAAGACTCTCCCCGCAAGCTGCGAGCGCGTGGATTCAAAACAAATGCGCAGATGCATGTCAAGCGCGGGTTGCAACGCTCGGACCTCAGCTCTTCTCGCGCGACCGAAAGTTCGAAAGTGATGGATGGACGGCTACATCAACTCGCTACCTAGCTAGCTCTCGCTGACGTTGGATGATCATTTGCGACGAGCGGGAGGCGTCCTGCAACGCCATACAACACCAACCATGCAGCGCCCAACAGTGGCGGATCTCACGAGCGAAGAGAATCCATTCGCTCAGACTGCTCGCAACACATGGCTCGCCGCAAAGTCGCCCAAGGTCCTACCGAACGTGGTGAAGGACGAGATATACGACAAGCTTGAGGCCTCGGGCTTCCCTTACAACCAACTCCTGCTGCTCGAGCAATTGCAGTGTCTGGAACGCTACCTTTGGCCTGGATATACCGAGGATGCATCGAACCAGCATGTATTACTGTTGGCCCTTCTCGTCAACGTGAAGAGGAGGGAGAACCTACCCGTCTGGACACTCTTCACCGATCGGTCAGATGCCTTTCCTGGCTTCTTCAAACGCGTCTTGCACATGAGCATCGATACTTCATTGCACATCAAAACGCGCACGCATCTGCTGGATTTCATCATCGGTGCTTTCCAATCGCTCGACTCTGGCCTGGTGCGCAAAGAATGCGCGCCGCTGGTTTCTATCTCCATATGGCACAACCTGCACAGCGAAATTGAGAGAGAAAAGTTATTGGCAAAGAGCAACGCATTACAAAAGGCATGGAGAGCGGCTGGTAAGAGGTTTGACCAGGCTGATGCTGCCGGGCAGGCGCGCCTACGGTTTGAGAGAAGCTGGCTGTTCACTTTGATCTTGGACTTTTTGGATGTCCTGTACTCCACCGATGTTTCTGGAGACCGCCGAAAGGAAAACCTGCGTTACTGCGAGCGCTTCGTGGAACTTCTCTGCGACCTTCAGTCGCAATTGCCAACAAGGCGATATGTGAACATCCTCATCAAAGACTTGTGCATAATCTCGGCAGCAAAGCTATCGCCCTTGTATCAGGAGGAAGACAGTGGTTTGCTCATAGAGATGATTGAGCTACTGGCACACTATACCAGCTTCCCGATTGACGATCATAATGGGCGCCAGCTCAGCAAGCAAGAGCACGATGAGGACAACGATGCTAGGATATCGAGTCTGCAAAAGGTGGCGCTCAAGCAGCATCCGGAGAAATTGAAGATCCTCATACTGGCCAACTTCGGACTTATGGCTCAACGAGACGAGCTTTTGGGGCACATCGAGGTCTTGTCAGACGCCGATATCCTTGGTGTCATGAGAGAGCTAGGATTACGAACCTCGTACCCAGAGAAATCGATGGTGGTGCAAGATCGACCTTTTCTTTTGGATGTGTTGGTGTCAGCAGTGGAAGTCAAAGAGTATTACACAGACATCGTTCGCAACATGACGACAATGCCTACAGAAAAGGTGCTTTACGACAAGACCCTGTTAAGAACAGACGGATACGACGGCAGCGGGCCATTGGCAATTCCCAAGGTAAATCTGCAATACCTGACAGCTGGTGATTTTCTCTGGCGATCCTTTGTCCTTTACAGATCCGAGGCCTTCTTCGAAATCCGCAAGCACATCGAAGACACGGTGAAGCGTCTCAGACCCAAAATGCAGGCTTCAGGAATTACCAGGTTTGAGGGATTCTCACGCATGGCCATCCCGATCAGCAAGCCCGCAGTGATCGAGGCTTTACCCCCACGTGTTGGAGAAGACTCTCCGGCGGAGGTGAAGTCCGAAGTCATTCTTGATGTGAGCAGGCTGCAACCCGGTCTCAGGAAAGAATGGGAAACTCTTCGCACAGGCGACGTGGTGTTTCTGCTTTCAGTGCAACCGGACGATCGATCGTTGACCAACGGACACTCTGCTACTGGTCCAAGTGCAGAAGTCGCAAAACTCGGCCTCAAAGCTGTGCGTTGCGCAGAGATAATCAGCGTACTCGACGAGCAAGGGAAGATGATTCGCCGCGAGAACAACCAGCGTGAGGACGAGTTCAGCCGCCCTAAGCAGAGGAGACTGCTTTTGCGCCTCGACTCTTCTGCGTACAAGGAAGACGAGGAGCGATCCAAGGGGGATGCGATGAATGGTTTCAACCTGGTCGTACGTCGTAGATCTCGCGAGAACAATTTCAAGGCTGTTCTTGAAAGCATCAAATATCTTGTCGTATCCGATGTTCCTTTGCCCGACTGGCTCCAGGACGTCTTTCTCGGATACGGCGACCCCGCCACGGCGAGCTACCAGAGGCTGCCGAACAAGCTCAAGAGTGTCGATTTCCGTGACACATTCGTTGACTGGCAGCACTTGGTAGAGTCGCTTTCTGGCAAGACCATTGAGCCTGACCCTACTAGAGACGGGTCTTTCCCACCTCCATATGTGCTCGAATATACTTCATCCGAGCCTGCGCCAGCCCCACGGCCTGCAAAGAGGAGAAAGCGCGATGTGCCTGCCGGACCCGAGTCGAATGCGCCAGCGGTGGAAGCGCTGAAGGTGGCCACCTACGATCCGCCCAACAATGGGCCTTACCCTGCCGATGCGCCGAAGTCCAACACCGTCCGATTCACGCCCACCCAGATTGAGGCCATCACTGCCGGGACACAGCCGGGGCTCAGTCTTGTCGTTGGTCCTCCCGGAACAGGTAAAACCGATGTCGCCACCCAGATCATTAGCAACATATATCACAATTTCCCGGAGCAGAGGACGCTGCTTGTCGCACATTCAAATCAGGCCTTGAACCAGCTGTTCCAGAAGATCACAGCTCTAGACATTGATGAACGTCACTTGCTGAGACTGGGCCACGGCGAAGAGGAGCTTGAGACCGAAGCCTCATTCTCCAAAGCTGGCAGAATAGAGAGCTTTATGGAAAAGGCTGCAATCGATTTGGCTTCAGTTCAGAGACTGGCGGCATCCATCAGCGCTCCAGGTGCTCATGGTAGCAGCTGTGAGACTGCCGCTTACTTTGACGAGGTCTACGTGCAGCCTCTGTGGAAACGCTTTTGGGCAGTTGTAGAGTCTTCTGAGGCTGCGGAAGACGTGGCGGCTCAATTCCCTTTCCACGCCTTCTTCGCCGACGCTCCTCAGCCGCTCTTCGCACCTGATGCAACTCGTGAGGCCCTGATCGAGACCGCCAGAGGTTGCGAACGTCACATTCGTCGTATCTTTGCGGAATTGGAGGACATTCGACCTTTCGAGATCTTACGCAATCAGCGAGACAAAGCCAATTACCTCCTCGTCAAGGAAGCTCGTGTCATCGCCATGACTTCCACACATGCCGCGATGAGGCGACAAGAAATCGCTGCGCTCGGCTTCCACTACGACAACGTGATCATGGAAGAAGCCGCCCAGCTCACCGAAGTGGAAAACTTTATCCCTCTTGCACTGCAAGAGCCCACGATCAGCAAAGACGGCAAGTTGGTTGAAAAAAACCTCAAGCGCGTCGTTCTCGTCGGCGATCATCTGCAAAACTCACCGATTGTACAAAACGCTGCATTCAAATCATACGCCAACCTCGAGCAGTCGCTCTTCCTCCGCCTCGTCCGTCTCGGCGTCCCGCTTACCATGCTCGACGCACAGGGTCGCGCGCGCCCCTCCCTCGCATCACTCTACAAATGGCGCTACCCCCACCTGAGCAACCTTCCCATAACATCGACCGACCCAGCCTTCCAGCGCGCCAACGCCGGCCTCCGCTACGACTTCCAATTCATCAACGTGCCGGACTACAAAGAGCAAGGCGAAACCGAGCCCTCCCCCCACTTCATCCAGAACCTGGGCGAAGCCGAGTACGCCGTCGCCCTCTACCAGTACATGCGGCTGCTCGGCTACCCGGCCTCGAAAATCAGCATTCTGGCCACGTACGCGGGCCAGAAAGCGCTGATCCGCGACGTCCTCGGCCACCGCTGCAAAGGCAACAGACTCTTCGGCATGCCCGGCTGGGTCGGCACGGTGGACAAGTACCAGGGCGAGCAGAACGACTACGTCATCCTCTCGCTGACGCGCACCAAGAGCGCGGGCTACCTGCGCGACCTGCGCCGGCTGACCGTCGCGCTGTCGCGCGCCAGACTTGGCTTGTACGTCTTCGGGCGCAGGGAGGTTTTCGAAAGTAGCCTGGAGCTGAGGCAGGCTTTTGAGGGCCTCTTCGCGCGCGAGAACACGCTTGCTCTCGTTCCGGGTGAGATGTTCCCTGCCACTCGTGGCGTGGAGGATGAGGTCGCGGCCACGGAGATGCAGGGCGTCGAACACCTGGGCCAGTACGTTTTTGAGATGACAAAGGCGAAGGTGGAGGATATGAAGCGCAATGGGCAGGGTTTGCCTGCTGCTGAGCAGGAGGCGCAAGGGCACGTGGAAGATGATGATGACGAGGAAGAGGACGCGGGTGACGGAGCTCCTCAAGAGGATCTTGTCGTCGATGGAGAGAGAGAGGTTGAAATGGGCGATGCTGGGTTGATGTAGATTGGTAGATACCCTCACAAGTGTATGTTACGTCTTTCCTTACTTGTACAATATATCTCTCTCATAGCAAACACTTTCGAAATTCCTATTCGTCCGAAGAAGCGGCCTACTGCGCCTTCTGTGGCTTAGGCGACAGCTCCTCGGTGATGTTCTGCGGATCCTTCCACGCCAACGCGACGAACCTGTGTTGACCTTAGCATTCTGTGCTCACACGTGTTGGGTTACGAAGAAAACTCACTTCGTATGACTTCCACGCGCAACGAGCTCTTGCTGCTCGTTCATAAACCGAATAGAAGTGTACGCAAGCGTCTTGCCAACTACAAATCCCGAAGAAAGTCAGCCCCAATACGCCAACCCACAACATCTCAACGAGAAAACTTCAAGTCACACGCACACTTATCACAAGTCACCTCAGCGCGAATGACATCGCCGATCTTGCCGCCGGAGGCAAGGTAAGTGACTACGAGGCAGAAGGTCGAATCAGCATTTCTCACGTCTTTGCGAGGGAAGTCCAACAACCATCAGACTGGTCGTGTAAGGGTTGATTGATATACCACTGAGATCGGTCGAAACGCCCGTAGCGAAGAGACCGCGCGACGCAACGGCCAGGGAGCCGCCGAGATCGGTCATGCAAGCGAGGGTGCCGCCGTGGAGGATGTTGAGGCGGTTCTGTGGGGAGATTCCATTGTCAACTGAGGGATGCTCCCGTTGGGTTCGCGAGAGGCGTCGAGATGGCGATGGGCCCTAGGAGAACGTACGGTGTGTTCCTTCTTGATGTCGAGCTCGAAGTTCACCGTGCCCGGGCGAGCGGCTGTTACGCGGAGCTGGGGAGGAATCGTTTATCAGTCTGTGTTATGGATTGTCGTGTTTTAGTGACTGTAGCCTACGCCATCTAGAAGCCTGCGTGGTAGTCAGTAATGGTATTCCATCCGTGCTGAGGGTAGTGTTCGCTTACCGAGGTTCGAGACCGGAGTTGGCTCGAAAGGATTCCCAGACCTGGACATCTTTCGGTTAGATCAAAACTGTGGCATGGATTTAAGTGACAACTAGATTGTTACGTACAGATCTGACGAATTTTACTGCAGCCATTGTGTTGATGAGTACGGTTCGTTGTGAGGGATCCGGCAGAGTTGGGAGGGCATGTCAAGTGAGGTTCACAATGTCTTGGCGGGTTGTGAACTTGGCGATCAACAGAAGTCGATGGGGATGAACAACCTGTGATGGGTAAGGTGTGCGGTACGACGACTTATTGTGAATAACGAGCAGAAGAACACCATTTGTGTGACCTTCTAGGTCTACGTCTGTAGTACTCACGATTTAGTTGCATTCCAGGCCCTGGAGACACGTGACGTGGCCATCAACTTCTTCTGTCTACATATACATATATAGTACACTTCGTACAGATCGTACCAGGTGTGTCTGAATAGGTATGTTCTTATCTAGAGTGTCACATGAATAGCCACTCTAAATGTCGAGACAAAACCTAAAATACCTAACCTCGTAAAAGAATTCAATGACTTGCTGCTCCTTGCACGGTGAGTATTGGGGTCAAACATATTGGTCAATTACTTGCAAAACCCTCATCAATTGCAGCGAACGCGATACCAGTCATCATGGTGCCAAATAATGCTTATCCAATTTTTTCAAGGAGCATAGAGTTTGATCGAATAGACAAGCCAGTCCCCCGGGTCTGTGACAAGCACGCAAGACTATTTGAAGCGCATTGGATTTACATTGAGATCGTAATGAACAACAGGCTGCAGTCAAAGAAGCCAGCGCCGCGCCCTGGTCTTTCTTACCCGAGTACATTTGGACATCGATCATCGACAAAAGTTCAAAAAGCAGTAAACATTCGTATCTGATGTCTTCGTCAGACTCCGCTCGAGGGCATGCGATTCAAGCAAGCTCTGATCAAGGAATTTGGTACATGAAGCGTGCAGCGGCCTACATGTATGAATGTCGACGCCAATTGCGATTCTCCTCGGAGATTTTGATACTTTTGTTTTCTCCGTCGCAATAATGCCGGCATGAAACAAATGGCAAGCACCAGTAGGTGAATTGTGTCGGTAAAGTATAGAGCTTTTGGATAATTACAGATTGATGACGAGTCACCAGCGTCTCTCTGCGCCGAGACCCCATTGTTGACATACCAGACGTTTCGACCAAACTCCACAGCCTGGCAAATGTAAACGATACGTACGAGAGGTGCTCGATGGGCTTTGTGTTCCCAGCACCATCTCATGGACAATCTCGCGCTCTCATCGGAGTTAACAATCGCACAGGGCTGGCGAGAATGCACACATGTCAGCATTCCTGCTCGCAGGGCCAAGAATCGCTAATATAGTACGCTGCGTCTCACGCAACGCCGTTGGATGTCGGATGCACTGGACATCTGCACAAGGCTGTGCGCCACTGTTGCGTGGGACGTCGAGCGGGCGTGGGCTGATTGCCATACTACTGTGGGGGACGTGGAGGAGCAGCCCGTAGGAGGAGGGATGTTATTGCAGTTGACGGGCGTCGTGCCGCGGCGTCTCATGAGGTGGTGCACTTCATTTACCACAGGACGGCGAGATCGATCGGGGTTGGCTTGAAGGGGGGAGAGGAGAGGGGAGCTGCATCGTAATATCAGGCTTTCAGGAAGGACTCCCCGGGCAGAAAGACCCGGACAGCCAACAAGGCGTGTCTGAGGAATGTCACAGCGTCCTCAAAGGAGCGGGCGGATGCAAGCCCCGATCCTACAAAGCGGTTTCCTGTGAGTGACACGACACGTCCCGAGGCCATGGGCAAGGGAAATCTGCAACACGGGCAATCCTGGCGCAGGCGCGAGCTTGGGAGTTTCAGTGCTGCAAAGCGCAAGCAATACTGCATGCGCGGACATGAGCTGGCTGAGCAGCAGCAGCAGCAGCAGCACGAGTGCAAGACAGATGGGCGGACGAGAAGAAAGGCGGCTTGCGCGGTTAGACTGGCCTTCTTCACGATGATCAGAGTTCGAGGGTTAGTGGAGCGGCGGTCGTTGACGACGCTAATTGCGAAAAGGTGGATCTTGGCTCTGCAGGACATAGGAGCGGATTGAAAGATTGAACTTGATTGAATCGGGCAGGATGAGGGACCACGCTTTGTCCCTGCATCCACATGAAGGTCTTGACAGAGAAGTCGGAACATAGACGGAAAGAAAAGATATGGCGAAGGTGAGGTATAGCTGCGAGAGAAAAGCCAGCTACTACTTATCAACTCGCTCTATTGGCCTGCTTGGAATATGCTATATGTCAATCATCCAATTGCGGTAGTGAGTGAAACAAACTTCCTCCCCTCCAAGCATGGTTTGGCTGGTAGGAGGTGGTAGTGGTGGTTGTGCGCTTTGATGAACTGCCTCTGCTGCTCTCGGACTTGTCTTCCTCTCCACGCTTGCCTCAACTGCTGGCGCAAGCTGTGTCCGTCCATCTCATCTCTCGTCCCCATCCCGTCTTTCTCCCTTACCGTTCTCTTTCCCATTACCTTACCTTACTCAACCTCCCGCCCTGAACCTCCGCCAGCTCTATCCCGCTCCACATCCGCCGTTACTCGACTCTCCCTCCCGAGACATTCTTCTCCCCGTCTTTCCCTCCCCCATACACAAACATATCATTGTCCCGCTGGCAGGGCGTAGCCTCTCGTTCAGCCCTCTTTCTCTTGTATCGCATCATATCACTCTATTCAATACTACTGTCAAGTACCCTTACCTTGTCTTGCCTTGCCTCGCCTCGCCTCGCCTCGCGCCCTACATACAGCACACTTGACCCAACACTTCCACTCTCCGTTTCGGACCGACAGCCCTGGGCCCAAAACCCCGCAAGCGCACCCTTAAAACCGATCATCGTGTTGAACCTCACAAACCTTCGCATCTCGCATTCGGTGCTGCTGGTCTCGTGCGCGTGTCTGCGCAATTGTCTTTCTCCACGGGCTGTGGGCATTTTCCCTGCAGCTCTTGCTTAGACTATTGCGCGCGACCTCACCCTCGCCGACTCCTTCACAAATCTTCCACCTTTTCTAGACTTAGATGCTGCTGCGTCTGATATTCATCCTCGCAGCGCATCGCCAGTCAACTACGACGATCCGTGACCGCTGAGTATTGCTCTTAGCTGACTCTGCGGCAATCCTCTCCTTTTGCGCCTCCACCACATACCCTTTAGCCGATGGCCTCAGTCTCCGAGCCATTGAGAAGGAGTCCGTTCGCCAGTGAGCCGAGAGGCTTGAGACCACCCACGACTAGGACCCTTCCCATCCTCTCTTCAACCAACGCAAACACGGACAGATCCGGTGACAAAATGGATGTGTCTCAGCCGCAAGGATCGTCAATGGGACCGCCGCAGTCAAGCCCCAATGGAGAAAGACAGGCGGAACAGCAGCAGAATGAACAGTCGGGACAGAATGGACAGAACGCACAAAACGGTGGCTCGAGTCAGCTTGTGGGCGCCGCAGCAGCAGCTCAGCAGCCCAAGGTCGTTCAGACGGCCTTTATTCACAAACTCTACAAGTCAGTGCTTGACCGATCCTATTGCAGAGTAGCAGCGACTGACGACGCCGCAGTATGTTGGAAGACCAAAGCATCCAACACCTCATTTCTTGGTCAAGCTCCAACGAGAGCTTTGTCATGTCACCCTCGTCGGAATTCTCCAAAGTTCTTGCGTAGGTACTCAAGACTCCTGGACATCGCTACACTTGCTAACAAGCCGTCCAGTCAATATTTCAAACATACCAACATCTCTTCTTTCGTTCGTCAACTTAATATGTACGGATTCCACAAAGGTAGAGACTCCCTCAGTTTCTCTCTCACAAATCTTACGGAGCTAACGAAATGAAGTGAGCGACGTCTTCCATACTGGATCGCCTGATTCGCCTCTATGGGAATTCAAGCACGGTGCTGGTAACTTCAAACGCGGCGATCTCGTTGGGTTGCGTGAAATCAAACGAAGGGCTTCGCGACACGCCCTCATACATCGAGACTCTTTTTCGAGCGCACCAAAAATGCCTGCACCGCCGCAACCAGGTCCACCCATGGAACCCATGCCGGATCCATTGGAAGCAAGATTAAGCGTGATGGACTGGAACATGCAGGAAATGTACGCGCGAGTGTCTCGGACGGAAGAAGCATACACGGCAATGACTATGAAATGCCAAACACTCCTGGACGGACTTACCAAGTGCCACCAGTGGAACAACGAGCTCTCTTCTCATATCCTGGCTCTCTTACCCGATCCGGACAACCCTGTGCATCGCGATGTTTACGCTATGCGACAGGATATTTCGAGACACCTGGATGGACTGAGATCAATGGAGGATTCTCAGGACTCCCCATTCAACAAACAAGGATTTTTCACCAACAGCGCAACACCCATGGAGCCCAATGTTCCCATGTCACCAAACCAGAGGCCATACGACGAGTCCAGACGACCTTCACTGCAAGCGGTAGGACGGCCAAGCTCTTTCCGCAACGCAGTCCCAGCGCACCTCCAAGTATCTCCACGTCGGTACGGGTCGATCGGCAACTCCGGCCAGGCCTACTCGCCGTCGTCAGCATCCCGGCCCAACTACCCTCCACCTCCCCCGCCTCCCGCGCAACCCACGCAACCCCAACCGCAACACCCACTGTCGAACATGCAATCTCCCGGCCTCCCGCGCCGTCACACATCTGCAGACATCCGCCTGCAAGGCTGGCAAGGCCCGCCCCCTCCGCTTCCGTACAACCACGGCAGCTCCCCGTACGGCTCGGGCGCCAATTCCTCCGCCTGGCCCTCCTCCCCCCGCCTCCCACCACCAGAACAAGACAACCAACAAATCCGCAACGCCCTGGCTCAGTACGAACTCCCACGCGCGTCTGCTCTGTCCCGCCAACCCTCCCCGCCGCCTTCGCACGAGTCTTCAACCGGTGGCGCTCCGAGTTTTTCTGCCGGTTTCGGCAGCAGCTCTTACGGCAACAGCAACGATGCCGGCTGGCAGCTGCCCGGTGCGAGGTTCCCTTTCAAGGGTATTGACACTGCACCGCCGACGAGGAGGAGCAGCATGGCGAGCAATGTGCACAATTTGCTCAATCCGGCTGATACGGCGGAGCGGGAGGGCGAGGATGAAGGGGAGAGGTCGATGGATGAGAGGAAGAGGAAGAGGATGATCTGATGCGTTGGAAGTCTTTGCAGGTGGTTGGGAGAAAAAACGTATCATCTATTGCACGTGCCGGGGACATTTAGACGCGATACCTCAGTGCACTCGGCTTCGATGGATGAGAGGGCACCGTGGCGATTGGGGATGGGGCGCTTGTCGTGTCGTGGGATGTTGTAATGACAGGGGAAAGGAAAAGCAAGGAAAGGCAGAAAATCTATGGCCTCAACTCAGCCTCTTGGCTAGAAAAGAAGAAGAAGAAGAAGAAGAAGAAGAAGAAGAAGAAGAAGAAGCAGCAACAGCAGCAACAGCAGGATACGTATTGTTATCCACAAATCGGGCGCACACCGTCTCCGAGGGAAGAAGAAAGAAGAGAAATCAGACCCAGAACAAGGGAAATCTCGTGTGTAGAACAAAACGTAATCTTTGAAGAAAGTTGATTTCACTTGATTCATGCCGTATGCTTATTTTTGAAAATACCTGACTGGATCACGGTAGTAATAGGCCACAATGTGGTATGGCACGTCTCCACTTGAGATGTTATCTGCATGATCACTTCTTTTCTCCTTGTCTTTCCATCCGCCAACATTAATGTATTGTCCGAAAACATATACTTGCACGGCGATATGGGAACATGGAAACTTACGTGATGGGAAGAACACGCCTCTTCACTAACTCTACATGTACTGTTCGATGCTTCCAGAATGAACACAGAACCTCTGGAACAGAGACGCGTTTTTGTGCAAAGCACTCTACCTCGGCCCTTGTCAAATCGACACGAGACAGAAGTATAGGATGGACGGAGAAACCAACCATGGCGGTATGTTCGGATTAGAGGTCACGTTGGGTGGGTTGGTTTCAGCAAAAGCATGGCGTGGCGAGCTTGCGTGCATGAAAGGGCTGGGCATACTGGCGGGGTTTGTGGGGATGGGGATCATGAGGTGCGAAAGACAAGAGAGGGCACGAGGGGAGTGCTTTTGTTCCGCGGGCGAAGAATCGCGATCTGGGCGATGATGATGATGGTGCTGCTGCTGATGATGATGATGATGATGATGTTTGGTTGGAGAAGCTCTACCAGACGAGCCACAGAGCCTTCGAGACTACTGCGTGGGCGAGACTGTTCTTCCTTCTTGGGTCTCCACTCTGCTTGTCAGTGCCTCGGTGCTATTGCTGAGAGGTATTGGAGGATGGTTTTGAGGTGTTTCGTGGACGTGTGTGAGTTTCTAGTGAAAGGGCGAGTAATTGCCTCATCAGTGAGATATATTTGATCGGTACTCCTTCAAGGCGGTCTGTCTCCATGTCTCTCCTTTGCGGTGTTTTCTGGCATCACGTTCAAGGCAAGACATAATTAGCGCTGTCGTGATTGGGCGAGTGACGGATGGGGAATAGCCTTGGCCAATAGTAGCGTCATCCCTCGATGCGCTCAGGAACATCGGTGGAAGAAGTCGAAGTGTGTGACCGGGCATGGCCTGGCACCACATAACCCGCTCTTTAACCCGCCGCCTCTCTTCACTTACGACACTTTATTACTACCACCACCTCCCACCTTCATACCACCGCCATACTCTTTCGCCTGCTTGCTGCATTGATATTACTTGTTTCTGTTTCCTTTCCAGTGTTCTCTCAATCGTCCAGAGAACACATATACACTCAAAGCTATCAAGACTGTTAGCGTACGCCAAAATGTAAGCCCTCAAGAGAAGAGATAGGATAATGCGTACCCAGTACCTTCTTATCACTCCCTCCGGCGATGCTCCCTCGATTTGCACGCCAGACCTTACCCTGCACGCACATCAATCTCCCTTCCATTCTGCCTTACCTTGCTCAACGGCTAGCTCGCTGTTGATCTCTCGCTTCACCACAGGGCCGTGTGTCTTGTCTGCTTACCTAGCTAGAGCCGCTTCTTGAATGCCATCCATTGCACTCACTCTTTTCCCCCCAGTCTCTATTTCACTATCAAACACTCGCTTTTCACTCGCATTACTTGCTTGTCTCCCAGCAAGCCCTTGCAACACACAAACACTCCTACGTATCCACGCATACACACTTTTTTGCATGCCTCAGCGACCTCCCTCGCAGAAACACTGACGCATACAGCAGTTGAGGACACCACAACCGGCTTGTTTCCTTGTCCACGCCGCCATAGATTCGCCGTCATGTCACAACCAACCATCCCGCCGCGCCCCCAACGCGCTCAAGGCGGCCCTACCGCTGTGCCTCAATCCATGCCTCAAGTTCCTCCCCGTCCGATCCGCAAGCTCGATCGCTCCCCGAGCCGCGACACCACTCGCTCGCCGCTCAATGAGCCTCCCACCGCCATGAGCAATGGCAAGGTCTACGGCCACAGCAATCTGTCCGCCTCCGACCTGCCGGCTCGCCCTCCCAGTGTCTCTGCCATGCCCACCGTGGGCCAGGAGGGTTTGGAATACGCTAGCTTTGACACCCTTCCGGCCGAAGCCCACGGCGTCTCCAAGGACAATGAGGTGCCCGAACAGCAGACCCAGACCCGCCATGCGGACGTGCCTATGCATCAGCCCACGGCTTCCGTTCCTGTAACGACCGCGAAAGACAGAATTCAAAGCGTCACACGCACTGACTCATCCCAGGCGGCTGCTGCAGGCATTGGAAGACCCAACGTGGAAGACGATGTACATCTCACCCCCGCCGACTCGACCACCAGTCTGAACCGTGTCACCAGTCGTGAGGAGGGCAACAGTCTCAGCCGTGTCTCTTCCCGCGAACCGCGTAACCTCCGCGAGCGTTCCAGCTTCAACCGCTCAAGCTCTAATGTTGCCAGTGGCAGGCCACCAAGTGTTTATGACAGTGAGCAAGAGCAGGGCATCCCTGAAATCGGTCTTCAGGTGCCCATGTACCCCAACGCGGGTGACGTGCAGGCACCTTCGCCCGGTCCGAACAACGCTCAGTTCCCGGCGGGCATTGGTTTCTTCAACGATGGATCCTCCCGCAACCACCACCGAAAGAGGAGCTCGAGGCACGAGTTTGGCCCGCCTGGCAGCTACGGTCTGCATGGACACCCGGGTCAGGAGCCCAGTGATCAGTTTGAAAGAGAATGGATCATGAAGCACCCGGATATCGCGGCCCAGGAAGGCTACAATGCATACGGTGGCCTTGCCCCGAGACCGTCTACCGCTATGAGTAGCGCCCAGCTTAACAAGCTCGTTCACTCCAACTCCGATCTTGCCATGGGTGAGTGCATACTTGAAAGTCTCAACTCGCGGATCATTACTGACGTCCCAACCAGGTGCATCCCCAGCCGGAATCAGCACCCCTTCACAGGAAGTTGGCTGGGAGGCTAGCGAGGCCTACACCTCTCGCATGAACTCTCCCAAGCCCTCTCCTACTCCTCTACCCGATTTGAAGAAGCGTCCCTCCAGCGGCGCCCAACCGCCCGTGGAATCACCCCTCCGCAAGAGCAGTTTCCCGTTCGGAGAGACTGCACACCTCAGGGATGATGCTGTCGAAAGCGAGGACGACGCCGTCATTCACGTCGATGGCCGTAGACAAAAGATTGGTAGCAAGGTCACAGGAGGCGGTGAAAAGGACAACAAGTTGGAATTTGGACCGGACACCGAGGTGCACCAACACCCGGACGGCGCTCCCATTCTTGCTGCGGATGAGCTTGAGAAGCGTCCTGGCAGTGCCTTCTTGCAGCCGGCCGTCAGCCCTGAAGCTGAGCGCTCTGACTGGCTCGACGATGCTACTCGTAGTCCTCGCCGTGGTAGTGGCACAGGTGACAGTCGCCCCAACAGCAGGGGCGGTCCCTACAACAACCAGCTTTCACGCTTCATCTCTCAAGAGGAGCGACCACCTTCCGGCATGGGCACGCCCCTTGAGGAGATCGAGGAGTACGAGCCGCTATTCCCCGAAGATGACGGCAACAAGGCTTCGCCCACTAAGAAGTTCAAGAGCCGTCCCGGTCTGGCTCAACATCACTTCCCCAGTAATGACATTTGGGAAGACACTCCGGCTTCGCTGCAATTCACTGCGAGTGTTGATACCCCCGAGCCTCCCCAGGCTGAGGCCACCACCTCGCCCACGGCCGTTTTCGAGACGCCTGAGCAAGAGAAGCTGCGCAGGCAAGCTGGTGGCGATATGACCAGTGACAGCAAGACGTTCGCCAAGCCGCATTTCAAGTCAGGCGTTCAGGGTGAGGTTGAAAGGCCGGGTGTCCCTCGCTTCCCCAGTCAAGATATCTGGGAGGACACCCCAGACAGCATGCGTCTGGAGACTACTGTTAGTGCGCCACAAGAACCTGAGATTAAGAGCCCTCAGGATGAGAGACCAACAACCACCGCTCTTGCCAGCAGCCAGGACGACAACGACGCGAGGGCTACGACTGGTATGACCCAGCTGATGAGGCCTCATATTCCCAGTAGGCCTGCACGCAGCAGCAAGCTTTCTCAGGACATCACCCCTGAGATCGCTCCGGTCGACCCACGCGAGAAGGAAGTGCCAGATCTTGGTGCGCTCAAGGAGACATCGCCCACGAAGGCTAAGGCGCCTAGCATCCCCGAAAGGCCCAAGCCTACCATCCCTGCTCGTCCCACACGTTCACCCAAGCCTGAAGAGCAGGCCTCAACGAGCTCCGAACAAGCCCAGGCTCCTGCTACCAAAGCCAAGCCTGCCGTTCCCGCTCGGCCTGCAGGCAACAAATTCGCCAACCTCAAGTCTGGCTTCATGAGCGATCTCGCCAGTCGCATCCAGCTCGGCCCTGGCGGTCCCCCTCCCAAGCCCAAGTCCCCAGAGCCAGAAGTCGAGGAGCCCAAGGCGCCTCTGCAAGACGCCCGCAAGTCCCGCGCCAAGGGCCCGCAACGTCGCAAGCCAGCCGCCTCGCCTTCCGGTGCAGCAGCGACATCTCCCACCGAAAAGCCGCTTTCCTTCTCCTTCTCCACGCCAGTCACGGTGTGGCACATCGACGCTTCCGAGGCCCTCCACGTCCCCTCCGGCACCGAAGCAGCGCAAGTTAACGACACAAGCATCGCCAAGGCAGAAAAGGCCCTCGAAGCAAACGCCACCGCCAACGCCTCCGAAGCCGCACCAGCGCCAACCACCTCCGAGAGTGACCTCCAGCCCGAAATCAAACCCACCGAGCCCGAAGCCCCGCTCAGCACCACCACCGCCCAAGTCGGCAGCGAAGGCGACGAGCCCGCCTCGCGCATTTCCGCCCCCGTCCAGCAGGAAAGCGAAGCAATCCACAGCACTCTCGAAGCCGCTCTTGAAACTTCCGAGCCCGCGCCCAGCAACGCCGAGGAAGCGCAGGGGAAATTGCAAGTTGAGGATGCGGCGGAGACGGCGGCGCTCAACGTCAAGCCTACTGAGGCGGGTGATTTGGCGGAGTCCTCTGGTGCAAAAGATCCTGGTGTCGAGGGGAATGTGGCCCTGAGAGAGGGGGAGGAGGTGGGGAGGCAGTAGAGTGATTACTGTGGTTAGCTGACATGCATATATATAAGGTAGTAAATGGAGAGAGTTGTATATGTGGGGTGGGAAGGGAAAAGTTGAGGATGCGTTTGTTGATTGCTTGAGAGGGTGAGATGGGATGGGAAAGAGATGGAGAAGAAGCATATGGGATTGTCGTTTTGTATCTGGTTGAAAATGTATTTGAATCGTCTTGTCTCGACTTCCCACCACATTTTTATTTCAATTCTGACTTGTTTATTAGACTTTCCATCTTGAAACCCTCAAAAGTGCAACACAGACTTTCGCACATGTTTTCTGTGAAAATTCGCAGTTTCAAATGATAATAGTAAGGTGATGTATCTATCAATAATATTCAAAAGGGATCTAGGGAGGAGGGAAGACCCCATTACTGTCTGTCCGTTTCCCATCCGTCTCTGCCGTCTAGCATCCCACGTGGTAAACCAGTTCCTTGCTCTTCTCTTAAAACCGTAGAAAAGAAAAAAAAAAAGAAAAAATCGCCAAGTCTTCCTCTCATAGAGCATCCCGTTCTCCCAACCCACCCATCCCTTACACTAACAAGAAGCAGAAAAAAAGTAAACCCCCCTCACCAATGCCACATACACTTATAATTCAAAATCCTCGCCCCCAACCGATCAAACTCCAACGCCCCAATCCACGAATCGTTCGTCATCCTCAACTTCCCAAACACACTCCCGCCCTTCCAGACCAAAATCGCAGGATCGAGATCCTTCGGCGGCGGCGCGACGAGAATCTCCTTCGGCCACTGCGGCAGCGCCTGCCTCAGCTGGAATTCCAGGTACGCGCCGAGGTTGGGCGTTTTGGACGCGCCGCCGATCACCATGATGCTGCCGAGCAGGTCGCGGCGGCGGCGGTCGTCGGAGCCGGAGGCGGTGTCGATGCTTGTCAAAATTGCGCGGTGGAGCGGCATGGTGGGGGCGGTGAGGTCGAGGGCTGAGGTGTCGATTTGCGAGGGCATGGGGTCGTCGGCGGGCTGGCCGGTGGTGGTTAGCATGCTGGTTTCGCCCGGTTGGGGAGTGTCCATTTCTTCCGGGGGAGGGGAGCCGGCGACGGAGGAGCGCGGTGTGGTGTCGCCGTTTTCGCCGTTGGTGGTCAGGTGGGAGGGGAGGCCGAGGGGCCGCGGTTTGGAGGGCGTTGCTGCGGCGGCGGAGAGGGGGGTGCCTCGTGGTAAGGCGGTCGGTGCTGGCGCGGCGATGACGGCCGAAGGGATGTTTTGGCGAGCGTAGTCGATTACGGCGAGTTGGGCTTGCGAGATGGGGTCGTTGGGTCGGCTGTCGTAGAGGTCTACGCTGCGAGGGACGAGTTTGCGCCGGTCCGCCAGTTTGTCGCTGTAGTCGAAGATTTGCGGTCGGAAGTAGCCCTTGATTGGAATGTTAGTGGATGAACTTGCAGTGCATATGCGTGACGTTGAAACTTACCATGGGCGCCAGCATACCCTCGTCGTACAGTTTGAATGTATATTTCCTCGTTTGCTGCCCGTGTGCGCGCAGGTGGAACTCGTATTGCTGAACGCTAATGTTCTCATCACTCATGGTGGTGTATTTCTCCTTCAGCTCTTCGGCGAGCAAGAAATCGTGACGTCGCATGAGGTTGAAGTCGCTGTAATTGAAGTGATCAAAGAGCATCATCTTTGTGAAAGCCTCTGTCATGTCGTAACCTCCATATTTCAGGTTCATGCGAGAGTCTTCAATCACCATGCCGTCTTCAACACAAGCAATACTAGTCTTCTCCGCACCCATGTCGATGATGCACGCATTACCGAAGCCGGCACCGAATGTCGCAGCCAGTGACTCCTGGATGAAGCACACGCGTTGGAAACCAAAGTCGACGATCAGCTGGCGAAGAATTTGGGCGATCAGGACTTTTTCGTAGAGATCTGGAATCACGAAAACGCAGCTGTATTGGGCCCAGTCCTTTTTGTTGGGTAGGTTGAGTTGCTCTTTGATACTCTCCTCCATGATGAGGAAGTAATCGCGCTCCAGCATGTTACGGCTGTAGTAGTCTTTCTCGTTGAGCCATCCGTGGCGAAGGGGCCAGCTCAACTTGTATTTCGGCTTGGAATCTTCAGGAA
>MSJI02000492.1:0-89543 GCA_001931905.2 Cladosporium sp. IMV 00045 | reverse complement strand
GTAGGAATTTGTACCTATAAATCAGCTTTGGAAGGAAGATCTTGACTTCCTGTAGTGCGAAGTTGAACCCGATACACATCCTCTGCCCAGTAGCGAAAGGCACGTATGCTGCTTTGTGGCGGCCTTTCACCTCGTCGGTCTCCCACCGGTCTGGATCAAAGCGGTGCGGATTGTCCCATATGTTAGGATTGTTGTGGATATGATGGATTGCTGGAATGACTACAGAGCCCTTAGGGATCTTATAGCCTCCGGGTAAGATCAAATCCGTTCGAGCTGTTCGGCCAGGCTGAAAAGAGGGATTATGGCGGCGTTGCATTTCTTTGATATACCGATCCAGGAAAGGGAGGCGGTCAGTGAGATCAGAATCGAAGGTCGTTGTTTCGTCGACTCCTGCGTCGACAAGCTCCTGCAAAAGGCGCTCCTGCATTCCTTCGTATGTGACCAATCCGTATATCAACCAGGACAGCAAAGAACTTGTTGTAGTAAACCCAGCTGCGGTAGCGACGATGAGCGCCCAGATGAGGCTTGTCTTGGGTAGCTTGTTGCCTTGGTTGTCGGTGGCGCGAATCGCGTAATCGACCATATTTGATGCCTGTAGGGCTGCCTCTTGCAAGGGGAGGTCTTGGTCGCCTCCCTTCTCTGCTTGTCTGATGGATTCTTCCACAAGGCTTTCGATTCGCGCATTCGTGTTTCGCAGACGCTTCGCATCACCGAAAGGTAGTTTCCCGTACCACGTCCCTTTGGAAGAGACCTTTTTATTGAGAGTCAAGACTTCTGCGATCAGGTGAACCATCTCGTGCAGCTCTGCATCCGGAGAGTCGAAATGGTTGAAATCTAATCCCAAGGTCAATTTCCCAACCGCTTGAGAACCGAGCTTCAGCATATACTGGTAGACGTTCCATGCTTGGCCCTGCTCGCACAGGGCATCAAATACAGCAAAAGAATCCTCGACAGTCTGCTGCATTGTGGGTGCGTAGTGGCGAACCGCCTTTGGCCCTAGTGCTGGAGGCAAGAACTTGTGAGCAACCTTCCATTCTGGGCTGTCTGTATCGCCTAAGAACACTCCTGCAGTTTTGTTCTTGAGAGGAAACAGTGGATGATCTTCGTTGATTTCCTTTGTGAAGAAATCTGATTCGAAACAGTGGATGATCTTCGTTGATTTCCTTTGTGAAGAAATCTGATTCGGCGAAAACCACAGCAGCGATCGTGGGGTCGTTGGTTTGGTATACGACGCGCCCGAAACTAGACGTTTTGATGATGGGTCCGTATCTTTCGAAGAGACGTTGATGATTTCCAAGGTGATCGGGGAACACATCGAAGAAGTTGCCGGCGTAAGGTACGCCGGGAGGGCCTGGGATATCACGGGCTGCACGCCCAGCGATAGTGATTGCGATGGGCGCGGCCGAATTCAAGATGTCCTCGACGCTGGAGAAAGCATTTGTGCCGTCAGTGAACCCAATTTCTACCCAGGCGAACTCGTTAGCAAGATGTCCACCGGGCGCGTCAAGGTTCTGAAAGCTCACCTTCAGGCTCGACAATGGCAAAGTGTGCTGCGATCAAGGAATTCAAGCTTTCCAGACTTGTTCCTGGTTCGATGTCCAAAGCTTTGGAGCTCACAGTCGGTTCTCCGAGCAGATAGAAGTTGATGGTAGACATGATGCTGTGTGACGATGTATCAGAATGTCGGCATGGAGGCAGCGTAACATAGAGTAGGCGCGGCGAGAAGGCATATAAGAACATTCGAGCCGGCGAGTACCCGATTGCGAGAAGCTCGAGGCTGCATTACGCATCGTCTTCGCTCTGAGACGTCTTGTCTGTGCCCGTAGCCTAAGCGCAACGGAGGGAAAGACATGTTGTCCGAGCCAGTCAGATTGCGTGACGGTGCTGCCGGATGGACGGGCGTCGCCTTACCGAGGAACGCTGCCAGTCTAGAAAAATGTGACTGTTTCGGAATCAGCAAGTCTTACGCATAACCCTATCTTCACCGCGAAAACAATTCGTCGCGCACTGTCGTGTCGGTCTGGCGCTTTCGCGGCCTCTACTAACAATCCCCGGAAAGCGCAGTGGCGCGAAATTTCGATGCCGCCGTACCTCGGAAACGGTCAGGAACAACTTCCACAGACCAATCGGAGAGCCCTTGTCCTCCAAAGCATTTCCACGGCCAGTAAAGCCCTCGGATCATTGCGCAAGCTGGTAGATGTGCACGTAAGTACTTAGTACTATAGATCATATATCATGCCAGGATAAGATTTACGACCTGTTAAAGACGGCTTTCTGCTTTCTATCTCATCTCCACGCTTTCCGGACCCATCTTCTCCGACTGCTTCGCCGGAAGAACAGTTGGCATTGTCACCACGATGTCACTCGACCATGGAGCGACGAGCGAGTCGCATGAACGGGAGTTTGACATCAAGGACGTCGTGGCTCACAACACTCGCGAGGATTTGTGGATGGTAATTCAAGGAAAAGGTAAGATCAATTATCCGTGAGCGCAAGGGCTTGGCTGATATTCGCGCAGTCTATGATGTTTCTGAATATGTTCGTGATCATCCCGGTGGTGCAGACGTTCTTCTCGAGGCTGGAGGCACCGATGCGACCCAAGCGTATCACGATGTTGGACATTCCGAAGACGCAGACTCCATCTTAGAATCATTTTGCATCGGCACAGTCGCGAATGCCAGCAAAACGGCCACGCCCAAGACTGCAGTGCGTCTTGTTCAACAACCATCACCCACGAAACAGGCCAAAAAGCCAAAACGACTTGCTTCGACGCTGGGTGTTGGCGTTTGTGGTGCAACTGTTGCCGTCGCTTCGATGGCGTTTCCGGACTTTCGCAAAAGAGCAGTAGACTTGCTATTGCAAGCAAGATCTGACCTGCGCATCATTTCACGTCTGAGAACGATGAGGGTCGGTGGCTTTCTACAGGGCTTCTCCGTAGCCGCTATACTCTGCTCCGCTGTTGCAGGCGTCGTGGCCAGACAGCTGAGCCGCATGACACACATCGAGTCGGGATTCACCAAATACCCTGCTTACGTCCCATACACGACGTTGAAGTCACCAGGGATACATACACAGAGAGGAATACTTGATCCCAAGGATTACAAGAACTTGCCACTCATCGTCAAAGACGAAGTGGCGCCTGCCGTGTTTCGACTCGTCTTCAGACTCCCTACGCAAAACGACATTGTCGGCATTCCCATCGGGCAGCATGTGGCTATCAAAGGCCCGGTCGAAGGAAAAGCTGTTTCGCGATCCTATACACCGACTTCCAACAATCTGGATCGAGGCGAGCTGGAGCTGCTGGTCAAGTGTTATCCAAGCGGTGCGCTTACAGGCAAATACATCGCAAACCTGCAAGTAGGCGACGAAGTGTCCTTTCGAGGGCCGAAGGGGGCTATGAAGTATTACAATGGCCTCTGTGAGCGCATTGGGATGATCGCAGGAGGCACTGGGGTTACCCCGATGTACCAACTCATACGGGCCATTTGCGAAGATGACAGGGATCTGACTGAGGTCCACTTGATTTATGCGAATCGCACAGAAGACGATATCCTCCTTCGAAAGGAACTGGATCGTTTTGCACGTGCTTATCCTGGGAATCTGAAAGTCTGGTATATGCTTGATCAGCCTCCTCAAGGCTGGCCATTTGGATCGGGATATATTACACGAGAGACCATCGCCACAAAACTCCCTCAGGCGTCTGATGATACAAAGATCATGCTTTGTGGGCCTCCTGGCTTGGTGGAAGGCTCTAAAAAGGCATTGGTAGATCTTGGGTTCCAACCTCCCTCAATCACGCCAAAGATGGCGGACCAGGTATTTTGTTTCTAGATCAGTGGCATTCAAAAAGTATGACATCATTTCCAAAGAGTTTCTGTCGTGGGTATTACTGCTTGCCATGATCAAACGTTGCGCACGAAGTGAACTTACCAGAACCGTTTAATGAATCAAGAGCGGCGATGCGTGCCACTGTGTTGAAGTGACAATCAAAGCTAACAGCTGATAGTTGCTAAACTAATGCAAAATGTCGGCTTCGTATCGAAGATGTATCCCGTTGTCTCGGGCCAAGCAATCCCTCACTTGCTCGCAGTAACTCAAGCGTCAGTTGTCCGGCTTTGGATGGCGAATCCAATCGGGAGAACCTCGAGAAACCAAGTGAGAGGGTACAAATTGGTCAACTTGCGATGATTGAGAGCGGGTCGACGGATCGGGGTCAATATGTTTTCTCGCTTAGGGTTATAGCCGTTTGAGATGTGGAAAGACACAGAGCTTCTCCAAGTGGCCGAATTCCATATCTGTCAATCATCAACGATTACAAAATTACCCTGGTACCTACAAAAACACCACCTCCAACTAATAAATCTTCCGTATTTTGCGTGTGCTCCCTTCCCTGGTATTCGCAATCGAAAAGAAAGGTACTCGTTTTCCATAGAGAACACCGCCCTCCGGGCCAGACTTCCCATACTAAAAACACCTCTCGTACCTTATGAATAAATAAAAGTGACCTCGCGGTCTCATCGAAAGGTAGAAACAAGAAAAGCAAAATCGCCAGAATCCCAAAATCAGTGTACGTTTTTGTCGTCCATTATTCCCACGACCTCGCAAGAGAAGATAATCTTCGCTAATAAAGCGCTCAAATAGCACTCAGAGCAAGATCTTGTATTTCCAGCTTGGCGATGCCTACAAGAGCGGAAGATAGCTGTCAGATTGTTGCAATTGCTGCAGGCGTGAAGACTCATTGGATGTGGAGCTCTGAGCTGATGTAAGTTGATGGGTAAATGATATATGGATGTTCTATGGAAACCTGTTGCAGGGAGCTCTGTAGCCTTGTATTGCGACTCTTCTCTTGTGTTACTAAACGTATGAGACACCGGTGAAAGCCCTTTGCTCGTCGGAGAATAGCACTGTCTTGGAACCCGATCGTCTATCCAACAGGTAGACGCTACCTCCAAGATCGGTAACAATAATCTCTTCAGTGTCTGGATCCAATTTCAGCCCGATCGCCTCATGGAAGTTTCTAGCAATGACTCGGTGGCCATGGGCGTCCTGGATCAGGGCACTCTCGCCACTTGCATCAAGCTTGATCTTATTGAGCGAGTTTCCGAGAGGAATTTCGCCGCGGTCCGTCCAGTACAGCTCTTGCGACTGATCGTCGTATTCTAGATCGATCGGCTCCGGAAGATTGTCTAGCACGCACTGGATGCTTCCAACGTCGACGCAGTCCTCATCCAATGAAGGAATCTTTGCAGAGAAGATCCGTCCTTTCCTGCCTTTAGACGGCCCTTTCTGCGACCAGAACAATTTTCCAACGGAGGGAACAGGAGCCACGCCAACACACCACGTTAACTCCTCGACCCCGCTCGAGCCACCTTTCACGCCGCTCAGAATGCGCTGAAGGCTTGTGCCATCGTATCCGCATCGGAAGACCCCTGCGCCTTCTCTGTCGCAGAAGTAGAGTCGCTGGTTCAAGGTATCATTTGCCAGCTGTTTCGGCGTGTTGACAAGTCCGGGAGCGACAACGATCTTGCAGTCACTCCCGTCAACGTTGGCGGAGTAGACGGCACCATCACTTTCACCAGGTAGGCCCATGCACGTCCAGAACATGCGCTGGGATTCCCGGTCGACCACCAGCCCGTCCGGCATACTCAAGCCATCAACGAGCGTCCGAGCAGCTCTATCTCGGGTAATTTCGACGATGGCACCAGACTGAGGAGTCGGTGTCGGGCTCGACAGTCCGATATCCAGCACAAGAATGCGAGATGCACTCAAGGCAGTGCTAGAAACTGTGATGACACCTTCGCCTTTATCTGTTGATGCCGCAGATGCTGGGTATAGTCCGCCTCGATCACTCTTGTTGCCAAGCTTTCCAAGCTGCAGATACTCACGGTCCAAAAAGTCCGTCGTCTTCTCAGAGGAGAGCCCTCGCTCGGCGATATAGTGCCTCTCGATCAGAGCCACTGTATCCAGTCCAACAGCTGCGAGTACGGTCAGTCAAATCGCAACACTCCCAACACAATGGAACAAGCGTACCATCCATAGTAGCGCAAGGTAGTGAAGCCCCCTTGACAAACATTTCATTCCACATAGAATCGATTTCTTCGGGCTCCGAAACCCCTTCAGCGAGAATCGTGAGTATCTCTCTCTTGACAGCAGCCCACAGCCTGTTGAAAATGAAACCGGTAGATTCTCGCCTGGCGACATAGGGGACAGTTCCGACTTCCTTCGACCGCTCAGTGAGAAACTTGATTATTTCGTTGTCGGTGAAGCCGCACGTCATGAGCTCGACGATCATGCACCCAGGCGGCATGTAATAATGCATGTTCAAGACTCGGGCCTTGGTAGGCTCCGTGACTTGCGCAAGCATCTCCGAGGAGCGGTACGAGGACGAGTTTGTTGCCAGAATGGTGTCAGGTAGAGTAACGCTTTCCAAGTCTGCAAAGACTTTGATCTTCGCTTGAAGGTTTTCCGGAATGCATTCGATGACCAGCCAGGCTTTCTCCACAGCTTTTCTCATGCAGTCTGTCACTTCCACTTGACCGCTTTGGCGACCAGTTTCCTCTCTGTATGTAGCAATGTGTGTCTGCACATAGTCAAGTGCTTGGGCGCGCTGAGAGTCACTAGGATCAAAGATGACGACCTTGTGCCCGCCCGAAGCCCATATGCATCCTATAACGTTAGCAGTGATCGCAAAGTAAAGTATAAGAGCAGGGTTGGACTTACCTACCCGCCGACCCAGAACGCCAGCACCCAGAACACCGACAGGTCGGTCAGCCGGGCTTTTGTCCGTCTTCCAAAAGGCCATATCTTTAGCAAGAGATGGATCGTTGTATATTTACTATGTAGTGATCAAGATGTAACGTGTTGAGGAGCGCATGATACCAAATATATCATATGCCCTTCTGCGTGGTTTATATATAGGCACATGACGCTTTCTACTACGAGTAAGTTATCATGGACTCGCCATGCTAGTCCACAGCACGAACCTATTGCTATCGGCGTTGCGTACGTGCTACGACTGACGAGGTTTTGGTTCGAAGCCTCGGAGTCTCCAGCTTTCCGATTGGCTACTATACAGCCCTGGCGTCGCAATTCCGAGGATATGACCTCTCCGGCTGCGAATGCGAATTTAGTTGATCCTCGAATCCGAATACTGCAGTACCACTTGCCGTGTGCTTCCGCCCGCAGAAGGACCGCAATCTCGGGAGTCGTATCGGTCTCAGCTAATTAATCGAAGCTGTCTATCAGGTACCATGTCAAACAATGATACAGGCATCGCACAGCATGCAGGCTCAAAGCATTGACTCCAAACTCGAAGACCCAGATGTGACGTTGAGAAGTTGGTCTGGAACAAGTTGCAATCCGCTTGCATTGTGTATCTGATATTGATAAGTCACCATACCACTCAAGCTGTAACTAATAGTTATCTAGCAATGCAAACGCCAGCTCGATTTGACGCAAAGAGGGTATGATGGAAAGACATGGTAGTTTGATGCAAGGAGTGGAGACAAAACTCTCGGTAACTTATGCTGCCAAATGCGGCCACGGATCACGACAACATGAAGCTATCATGGGTCGCGGAGACGTTCTAAAATGCAAGAATGTTCACAAAATCGAGCAGGAACGTAGAGTTAGGGGTTGCACAAACAAGCAAGAGTTCTGATGAGCCCATCCCGCTTGGAAAAACAACTTAGCTTTCGCACATGTAGCACCAGCCCTCGACGCTCTCAGTCCCGCTATTCATTAAAGATGACCTTCATATCAGAGAGCATCTCATCGAAGTACTGCTCAAAGTCTCCTCGGTGCTCTCTCTGAAGTACCTTATACAAACTGTTTTGTCTCACGGTGAGAAACACCACGTTGCCTATCCGCGACCACGCAACACTGCTCTTTGCTTCATTCCTCTCGAGACACTAACTCCATAACCCGCTTGCGTGACGGGGTCATTGCGCGCTGCAAGGTTTTCCCCCATCAGATCGCGCCTTTTCTGGAAGCAATTGAGCTCTATCCAATAAGAATCGCAGGCGAGCACTGTCTTCAAGTCCCGCCGCCATGATGACCGGTCCCTCATGGATCTCTGGCCGTGCCCGCAGGCTCGCATAGATATCTGCACGGCTCCAAGACGCGACCTCGTCGATGGGAGTGCTTTCGAAATTGCCAAAACGGTCCATGAGGAGATGTTGTGGGAGACCGAGTGTAGAACGGCTCTGCTTCACATCGAATAACGGACTCGCTGGTCAACCTGGGTTTTCTTATCCTCGACCACGCCCGCTTGTGCTGAAGTGGAGATGAAAAATTAGCCATGCGTGGCTTTGCAAAGGATCGCGGGAGGAGTGCCGGTCATGTCGCTAGCGCGACCATATCAGACACGTAAACACATTTGAGTGGTAAACAGTTGGGGAAACAAGATGCAGCACAACGCAGCGCAACGATCATCAGCAAAGCAACGACAAAAAAACTGACCGAGGGTAAGTTAACCCGCGAATTTTAGACCTCTGCGGCAGCGAACAGGCGGCATTGACTTTCTCTTGTGCCTATCAATTCCCGTTTTCACTTACTAGACTGTGCAATTATCTAATATGAGGGTGGGTACATACAGCTATCTTTCGAATACATGATGTGCATGAAGGTCAATTGGAGCAAGAGCAAGGCGCTGCTTTGAAAACTTCGTGGATAGTATTAGTGATTCGATAAACAAAGCTAGACTACTTGGCGAATCAATAAGTGGGGCACGACTCTGCATCGTCTACATGATCGCTGTCGACCATTGAAACTGCCTGATTGAAGGAGGTCAAAGGGAAATGGGAGTCCTTACAGGCCAGTTCTGTAGCTTTCCTGGCCAGAACCTCCACAGGAATACTGAGGTCTACAGCGCTCGAATATCCGGTTCCTTTGAATGAGATCAATAGAGACAAAGTGTAGACTTGCGATACTATGCACGAGAAGAACGTTGGCACCAACGGCTTCGTGATCGCGATACAGGAGAGCGGTACGGCCAGTCTTGCCACTCGAGACTCTCTGAGTTTTTGGTGTGCTAGTGTTGGTCGTATGTTGCCATGCAGTACAGGGGGACAGCCCAGCTCATTAGTTTGACCATCGTAAGGAGGAGGTGCGCCTGAGCTTTCCGGTTGATGTGTGTCCAATACTGAACGCCATGGGGTGTTGTCGATAATATGAGTCCCCAGGTCGATGCTCTCTGTAATGCGTTTTGCATCGGCGTCGCACATAGGTCGTCTTAACCCCGGAAGATCGTACTCCGGCGTTGCTGTAAAGCATGTGTGCACTTTCAGCTTGCTTGTGACCTTCTCAACCACAGGTACAGTATTTTTTCTTGAAGAAGGCTCGAAAAGCAGTGAAAGCCCGAGCTCCGGAGTGTTGAACATAAGCGTTGATGATGAATCTAGGATCTGAGCGACCCGAAGAGGTTGTGGTTGCTCGGCTTCTACAACTACTGTTCCCAGTACACCTGCTGCGAGCTTCCTCCTCAAAATTTTCTTTTGCCGATAGCAAATCTCGAAGGGCATGTTGCCAGTGTGATATGGCCATGGAGCAGGACTGTTGCTTGCGGTGGGAACGATCCTCACATGGTGTACTTGCTTGCCCAGAATAGAGGAGTTTGACTGATCATAAGACCCGGAGCGTCCTGTGACAGTTGCGCAAATGCAGTAATGTACATTCGCCGGGCGACTAGATATGTCTTCGAGCACATCGCTGGTAGCAAGACCTCGATTGTCCATTGATGGGGGCAGCGCCAGATGGCTATCCTGAACGTCGGAATGTTCGGTGTGTTCGCTGCAGACTTGAGGCAGTAGCCGCTTGGGAATTGTGAAATGAAATGGAAACGAGTAGACTTGGCCCGGTCGAAGCTTTTGATCCGACGGCAGGCAGTCTTGGAGAGCGGGCTGCGCAACGTTAAGGAATTCGTGATATCCTCTCGAGTCGTCCGACTTGCCTACGACCATCGTTGGGCGTATGATCCTGGTTCTGGCAATTCCAAGGAGATGTATGTGCACAGAATTGACAGCAGTAGGCGAAGTGACTGCCACCTGTACCGTTCCGGATAGCTTGTCGGAAGTGGTGTATGTTCGGTCTGGATGCTCCAAGTTGATGTGGACACAGGGCCGGTGCGATATGGCATGTTTGCCAGATTTCAGAGCGTCGATCATGATGACTCTTTGGAGCTTCGAGGATGCGTTGAATGAAGTTCCAGTGAGGTCCTGGATGTCGAACATTGGATATTGTTATCACCAAACGACCGAACGCGAGCTGGCCAGCAAGGTTGGAGCTCATGTTCGGCTCTGCCGAATTCCGATTTCGGTATGATCTTCGGCCTGATGACGCGCGCCTCCAACCGAACCCCAGCCGAACGACTTTCACTCCTGCGTGAAGGCTCTGACCTGACCTTGCCGAATTTACGACACACGCAACATCAACATGCCTGCTGATGCCAGGTCAAGACGGTCGATGCGATGCCTTCAAGCGTGAGCTGCTCATCCCCCAGCTGCGACGATCGGTTCTGACTCCACACTTGTACAGCTGCACGCGCTGTCGCCGCATGAAGTTGCGTTGCTCCGGGAGTTTCCCGTGTGCTCGATGTACACGAAAAGGAGCAAGCTGTGACCTAGAAGCTGGCACCTTCGACATGGCGTATGGTCTTGTTTCCAACGAAGACGTCATGAAACCAATGATCTGAACTCAGGCGCAGGGAGACGGGCAACCGGCCCAGCCGAAACCCAGGCCGAAGTCACGAAGATAATGACGATGACACCCAGCATCATTGTGGGTTGAGCGAGGCCACTTCGGGCGGCAATCAGCGGTAATGGCATTTAGGGAGCAATATCGTCCTCCAGCTGCTAACAAATCTTGAAAAAGTACTGATTATCAAGACGACCATCCCCCGACTTTAACGGAATCAAGCCCTCGTAACAGTCCACTGCCGGTCGCAACAGAGATCAGAGGCCGACCTGGGTTTGATTCGGATCACCAAACGGCGGATCCCTCGCAAGGTCCTGATTCACTTGACAAAGCGGTTAGCAACGTGACGTCGCGCTACATGCAAAATCCACTTGTAGACACTGGAGAAACATTCACAAATGGCCCAAGCGGCAGATTGTGTACCGAAACCCCACCTTGGAGGCCCAGTCCGACCACTGATCAACTGTGCAGATTACATGGGACCGTCATCTTCATGGTCGTTCTGCCGACGTGTTCTTTCCATAATCGGAAAACAAATTCCAGAAGGTAGCGTGCCTCGTGATCCATGGCACCTCGACGGCAGTGCTTTCGAATTTCGGTGGCCGACCGACGAATGTACGCAGCCTGCAAGTTTCGGATGTGTCCCGTCGCAGGAATATGTATTATTGCTCTGCAGCCTTGTGCGATTCAACTTGGGGTCTTTCGCTGGTCTGTTAGACCATGACGGATTCCAAAAAGAGCTCCATCTGTTTTACAAGGATCCTGATGGATATGCTTCCGCACACAGGCTTTGGTTCACCAAATACCTACTGGTCGTAGCGTTTGGCCAGGCCTTTTCCCGACGTGAACGGTCTGGCGAACTTCCCGGCGCGAACTACGCCGCCAGAGCAATGAGCCGACTACCAAGCTTATTCCAACTACAATCGAATGGTCTACTGGCGATCGAGGTCCTTGGACTCGCTGCAATCTACCTACAGTCTGTGGATCACAGGGTTGCGGCGTTCCAACATGTGAGTAGGCCCTCGACGGTCGAAAGGTTCGATCAGACACGACGCTAATCTATGGGAGCAGATTGGCCAAGCTCTTCGCCTCTGCATTATCGAGGGCTTCCACAGACGCTTCCCGCCTAATGTTGTCAGTGAGATCTTCTCTCGACGTTGCAATACCGTATTTTGGACTGTGTATATGCTGGACCGTGAGTTCTCCGCATTGATCGGAGCAACGACCTCAATTAGAGACGAGGACATCACTGTCCCGTTGCCAAACGAGATTGACAGCTCGCTGAACTCCTCTGTTATGTCGCTGCAGATCACTGCATCAAGACTCACCTCCGATATCTTGACAAGTACGTGATCGACGTAGTTTTGCCTTGGTATAAACGGTTGGACTAACAAGTAGTAGCTATCTATGGTGTTGGTGATGCATTTGACGGCTCGCTACTCACCAATACACGAACTATACTACATGAAACGGCACAACTCGCTCGAGAGCTAAAGACACTCTTGGACAATCAATTTCGTGGCAATGCAGGCAGAACCTCGAAGAGCGCCATGAGGCTGACGCTATCTTATCATCACGTAAGCTTCACGCCGGCCCGGATTTGGAGTCTGGTCAAGACTAACCCTTATAACAGTGCGTCGTCTTGACTACTCGACCTCTGGTCATGTGTCTCCTGCAAGACCAATTGTCTGACACCGGGAGTGAGATCTTAGCTCCACAGAACGTAGTCAACTCGCTGTTACGTACATGTGTCGACACAGCTGTAAATGTCATCAAAACGCTCCGTATGCTCGGGGACGAGGAGCTCCTTGGTAACTTTTCGCGATTCTGATTAAAGCTTCTGAGACTGACCAGATCTACCAGATACGTTCCTACCCTTCCAGCTCGAAGACATCTTCTCCTCGGCGTTCCTTCTTTACATTCTCAGCGCTGTGCAGCCTGGCTTACTACCAGACTTGACGTGGGAAGCCGACGTCACCACGGTTTTGGACACGATGATTATGAACGGAAATGTCGCAGCGCCGTTGCGCAAGAGCGAGCTTCAGCATCTCAAACAAGCAATGCAGTCCTTGTCCGCGACGAGAGATGCACGAAGCTCCGTTACCAACCTCGCAGTATCACACAATATGGACGACTGGAGCCTTCCAGAGCCGTGTGGTGCAATGCAGTCGAACTCCCAAGTTGAACTGCATGCTGGCACAGGTGCTGCTGAGCCAGACCAAGCTGGACTATGTGGCTTCGAGGCGAACATTCTGTTGTCACCTAATGAGATCTACAATCTGACTCATGACCTGGAGTTGCGTCTGTTTGACGATGCATTCGGGCAATCTGAGTTCTGGTGAGCCCAAGTCAGCTGCATTCCACCAAGCCCCAAGCTATCTTCAAAATTCGTGATACATGGCAATAGCCGATAATGGAGAGCATAAACGCAGGTAGTAATGGATTCCAATGAAACACACGACCAGCTCGAACGACTTTGTTTAGCTGGACTTCAAACGGCTGCGAGAAACCTTCTAGCATGGCTTGGAAGCTATCTGGATATGGTCTACGCTACGGCGATGATATCCACCATGAATGCGACCTCCAACGGCAGCTTGCGGACTTCGGCGGATGTGCGAGGCGGCTTGTGAGGGAAGTTCGAATTGTACACGGCGTTGAACTCGGGGAGGAGAGTGAAATCGGTCGTGTAAACCTGGGAAATTAGTCATCAGCCTCGACCGAACATCATCTGGTGAACAGCCTTTGTTTGGGGCTCAGAGCTTGGTCCTACGTTGACTTTCACAACATTGCCAGTGCTCGATCCAGCTTCTTCTAGGATTGCACTGATGTTGTTGCAGATTTTTTGCGCTTGCTCCGTGACTGTTCCATTGACGAGATTCCCATTCACGTCAGCTGCGATTTGGCCGGCAAGCCAGATTTGGCCGTTTGCGCGGAACGCTTGGGACTTTGCATGGTCTTAGTCAGAGCACTCGGTCAAGAGTGAAGTAGGGATATCATACATAATGGCCGATGGCTGGTAAAACCTTCGTCAGTGGCAGGCAAGGCGTAATCGTGTTGATTGGGGAGCTTACGAGCGTAGCTGCGGTCGGTAGAGATAGTTTGAATGGCAGGATAAGCCCTAGCCGTAGCTGGTGAGAAAGCGCGAGATGCGAACGGGCGATTTAACATCAAATGCCTCGGTGCTAGGGAGCAAAGCGCGCGGTTGACGACTGCCGCAGACGGAGAGAAGTTCTTGGAAGCCATAATGGTTCTGAACAAGACCAACTGCTTAACTGCGCATGGTGCGTACACGGCAGCTTAGTTATGGTCAATCTGTCATGTTGATCATTCTCGGCTAGTTACGGACATCGGATGCCAGTCCGAATGCACCGGCGAGATCCCAAAGGCCCGCTGACAAAGCCTCTTCGGCTCCTCCGAGTCTTGTATTCGGAGGCGCTCATCTGAAATAAGTCACCGCTTGCGGCACCAATTTGTCTGCAATGACTTACCCATTCGCACAACATGTCTTCTCTGCGCACGCTTCAATTGGTGCGCCCAATGGTTTTGAATCAGTCACGGTAAGCTCAGATCGATCTTCATACGACGATTTGTTACAGGCATCATAAACACCTCTTTTTTGCTGACCACGAACAGCGCTGCCGCTTGCTGCTTCGCAAAAAGAAACATGAGCACTCAGACCGACAAGAAGCCCGTAGCGGTTGACTACAGCAAAATTGCGCCTTCTACAGTGATTACGGGTGACTGGAAACCCACTGAACCGGTTTCTGTGACCACACCGCCAAACCCTCAGTGGAGATACGGAGAAGGTGCAAACGACAATGGCGAGTCGCTCTCAAGGAGTCACGTCGAGATCGATCCATTCGAAGAAGGTCGAACAATGCCGTTCAACTATTCCCTGCTCATATCTGGCATAGTCCCTCGCCCTATCGGCTTTGTGAGCACCACTTCAAAGATCGGACAACAGAACCTCGCTCCCTTCAGTTACTTCCAAGTCGTCGACCACGATCCACCAGTCTTTGTAATTGGCTTTTCCGGGCGATCACATGGACCTAAAGATACGCTTCAAAATTTAGAAGAGACAGGGGAATGCTGCATCAATATTGTCTCTGAACACATGATCGAGGCTATGAACGCAACCTCGATCGACGCACCCCCTGGGATCTCGGAGTGGGCTCTATCGGGGTTATCTCCAAAGCCTTGCACGACTGTCAAACCGCCACGCGTGCAAGAGTCTGTCTTCTCGATTGAGGGGCGTTTATCCGAGATAGTCGAGTACAAGACATCGAGGGATCCCGTAGGACAGCATGGCAGGCTTGCAATTATTGAGGGCACGCGGTTTTGGGCGCGCGAAGATGCTATCGATGAGGACCGGAAGCACTTAGCGCTGGACGTGCTCCGTCCCATCGGCCAGCTAGGCGGCATCAGCTATAGTCGGACATCAGATACATTCGCTATCGCTCGAGACAATTGGGCCGCTTTTGGAAAAGGAATGGAGCAGCGAAAGGGGCACTAGACAACCGATGATTAAGGATACTTAATTTGAGACTCACCTTGATCTCAGGGGAAGAATTCCATCTCTACCAAGATTCACCGAGTGCTCCTTCCGTACAGGCCCTCTATCTCCATTCTCCATCTTGCTTAGAAGTTCAGAAAATCGAACAGGGCGGCAGATTGGGAGTTGTACAAACAGGGAAGAATCCTGACGAACCCTTTCCGCTTGGAATAACAACTTTGTTTCCGCACGTGTGGTACTAGCTCTTGACTGTCAGCCTCGTTACCCATAAGAGGTGATGTCCATATTAGGGAGGGCCGGTTCGAGGTACTGCTCGGATTTGCGATAGTGCTCTGTCTGGAGTACTATGAACATAAACGTTTAAAAGGCGATATGCTTATCTGGACATTCGGACGTCACCAGCCATGAATGCATTCTCTATCATTACAAAATGGATCTCACGAAGCTTGGGTACAATTACTGCTTCATGCAGTCGGCTTACTCTTGCAGGGTACTTGTTGAGCTCCTCGATGTATCAGCTGATCATCTCTCCACAATTTGAGAGAAAGAGATATTGTGGCTCTGTTGCTCCCACCCCCAAGTTCGCATACTCTTATCAACACTAACTCGCGGCCCTTCGTCTTGCGTGTCTCTACAGGCTCCTAAAGATTCTTCTCAACAAACACGACACTGATCAAGTACCGGCATTATGTCTCAAGACATGGCCCTCGGAGCAACAGGAGCTCTTGCTGCGTTGCCAGACTTAAAAGACTGCATCCGTTTACTGAAGGCCATCGCGACCTCTGAGGGGCAGTTTCCCGAGTTCCAGCTGTCTGCGCATCGTATAACACAGCTGCCATCATACTACGCCGTCTCTTATGTATGGGGCTCCGGGAAAACAACCTCTACAATCAGCATCAACGAGCAGAGCTATCTTGTGCGCCAGAACTGTCGAGACGCTCTTTTTCAGGCTTGGAGACATGGGGGTCCTCGTTACTACTGGATCGATGCAATATATATTGATCAAGAGAACAAAGACGAGAAGTCCGATCAGGTCGCGCTCATGGGCGATGTATTTGACAACGCCACAAACGTGCTCTCTTGCATTGGGGAACATGAAGATGACAGTGAGAACGTCATGAAGGTGTTGGACACCATGCCCAAGGATCTGGTGGGCAAAGATTGGCCTGATATGGCGGCTGCTTCTAGGGTGCTTGATTGGCTCCTGCAACGACCTACCAGAGACGTAAAAAGCTTGGTCGAAAGCCTGACAGCGATAATCTTGAGACCGTACTTCTCAAGAGTTTGGATTCTGCAAGAGGCATTTCGCAAGCACTCCAGGACTATCATCTGTTGCGGACACCAGTGGGCGTCTTTTGAAGCACTCTTCGCTCTAAAGACTGCTTTCTACCAGTCATCCTTGGCATTAGAGCCGCCTTGTCACCTGGAGCTCATATCTCTTTGGAGTTCGTACGCTGACTATGGATTTCCAAGTCGGTCCTCGAGCCTTCTGATCCATGTGAATTTCCCTGGAAAGCGTGGAAACAACTCTCAAGCACGCTGGACAACGGAGGACGGGAAAGATAGCCTAGAAGAAGTCCTCGACATGGCTTCTGCTTTGGACTGTACAGACATTCGGGATAGGATCTATGGTACGCTTCCCCTCATTAATTGGGAGTGCCACATGCCAATCAGCCCTGACTACCACAAGTCGCGCTTCGAACTCACTATAGAAGTACTAAGACATGGCTGGCTCCACGACAAATTCCAGACGTTGAATCGCATTTCCAGATTGACAGAGACCTTCAAACTCTTTGTGCAGAACGAAGATTCGCATCAATTCCACGAGACCGCCAATGCAATAATTGGTCGATGTCAAGAAGTCCAGTCTGGCCAAAGACATGATCAAGTTCTCGAACACTCGGAACGCCTCATACTCACTGGATGGGAAGAAACTTCTGCAGAGGACGAAAGTGCTTTGAGAGAAGGTGGGACCTTGGAATCTCGAGTGAGCAGAAAACGAGCACAGATCATTCTCATTCCGACAATGCAGGACCTTCAGGACCGGTACGTGTCGGACATCAGGCAGTCTGGCCGGTCTAGACAACGTTCGCACGACTTTTCGCGTGATTTATCGCAGTATGCAACTGCTGCACTACCTACCTAGAGCCCAGAAAAGCCAAACATCCCGAGGATACTGGTCAGGCCTTGCGAGTCTCAATCACACAAACTGGTGAAAACATGTTTTCGCTTTTATCCTTGCATCTGACTCGTACACCTGATACCTCCCGTCAAACCCTAAGTCCTCGTAATCCGCAGACTTACAATGTGCATCTGGTACCCGAAGATGCTTTGTTGATTGGGTTTTTCCTGGCGTCTCTAGGAAAAATTCCCGAGAACACATTGCAGAGTTTCTTGACACAATTGAGATTGGCTCCTTACCATTTCCGTTCTTACGCTAAGGCATCGTGAAAGGATGAGAAGAGGTCTTGCGGAAAGAATCTCAGGTTCCGATGTGGAGATCCAAAGAGCAGTTGGGAGAGATGCTGGTGATGTTGCTAGCGCAATGTCCGACAACACCTTAGTGGTAAACAGTCCGAGGTACTCAGGATGCAGAGTTTGGGTCGCGCAAAGATCGTTCGGAAAAGAATGATGAACAGACTCTGACAAAAGCTAGCCCGCAATTCTACCCCCCGCCGTAGGGAACAGTTGGCACCGAATCTTTCGATTACTTCCTGTTTCTCTTGTTGCTTCACTCGTTGAATTCGTCCAATTCATGTTCACCGAAGATTAAAATGCAGTGTCATTGATTCATTATACACGATAAAATTTGCGCAAGGAAGGGGCGAATGCCATCACAGACGTCGATGGCGATGGGTGCAGAATGGCGGAGAAAAATATGGCGATCTATTTGGCTTATTGATGTGGACTGGATATCTAGGCACCTTACTATGTCACATGTCAGATTGAAGTTGAATATCTAGCTGAGCTTATTTATCATCAGATGATTGGACTTCGTTCATTCCCATTACTCCAGTCTTTTGAGTTGCAATAGCACGCCTGGCTTATCCACCGCCTGCGTAAAAACGTCGCGCGAATTGAATGCCTTCGCAGATTCAGGCGCAAGCTCAACTTCGAAATTGCGGAAAAGCATGTACAGCACTACCAGCACTTCCGTTTGGGCGAGGTTTTGGCCGATGCAACTCCGCGCACCTTTGGAAAAGGTGGTGAGGTACGCATCAAGGCCTTTGCTTGACTCTCCCAACCAACGGTCTGGATTGAAAGTTTTTGCGTCCGGACCCCAAAATTCCTCGTCGAAGTGCATTGTGTAGGCGCTCATTCCGACGGTCATTCCAGGAGGGATCACCTTGTCGTCCACGACCAGCGGATTTGAAGGGTTTTGCGGGACAACTCGTGGGAGTCTGCCTGGCACAGGCATGGCGATGCGAAGGCTCTCTTTCATGCAGGCGACAAGGTAGGGAACAGCCTCCAACTGCAGTAGCGTGGGAATGGTCTCGCTCGCATCCGGAAATGCATCCTTAAGAGCGGCGACGAGCTTGCGCTTGATTGCAGGATCTTTGCATAGATGCCAGACACCTGAGTCCAGTGTGAAGGCTGTGGTATCTGAGCCAGCGACTAGAATGTCCACAGCCTCCGCAGCGATGAGGTCGTCGGGCAAATCCTTCAAGCTTTCGAATATTACAGGCTTGCTGTACTTTGTTGAGGCTGCGTGATATGCTCTAAGAGAGGCCGATGCTTCGCCTGCCAGAGCGAAGAGATGCCTCAATGGGGCGTTGAATTTTGCCACGAGCTTTTTTGGGAACAAAGAGCCAAATTCGCGAATCCTAGGGCTATATATCGAGTCCCAAAGGATATCGGAAGCAGCGTCGAACGTATCCAGAAAGGGCGCGTTGAAAGACTCGTCACTGTTATCGACAAGCTGCCTGCTTTCGGCGAAAGCGAAGTCGGTGATAATGTCAACAGTCACACAGCGGAACGCATTCTGCGCCACGATGGACTTTCCAGTCGCAGATACTTTCGTGAGCTTTTCATGAAGATTGCGGACATGCGAGTGGATGACATGTTCGATTCTGAAAATTCCTGCTCTGGCGAAGAATGGGTTCAAGAGACGACGCCTTTCCTTGTGCAGTGCTTGATCCGACTCCACAAACACTGTATGTGGCGTCCCAAATCCCTTATAGAACTCGTCATGCTTGGGGAAAGGGCGTGATTGGCTGTAAATCGTTTTATACTTAGAGGTGTCGCTCAAGTGCAACTCGTTCGGCCCAATTCTGACAGCGTGTGTTCCTATGAGCAGTCAGAAATGGAAAGCAGTTCCCAGAGCTGTAATGATACCATAAAGTTGGTGGAGCCTCTCCAATTCTTGCTCCACTTTGCCAGATTTGGAAAGCTTGTAGATCCAATTGTTGGAGAGCGCTGCCTCTCGAGGGCCCGGAAATGAGGCGAGAGGGTGGAATTGCAATCGATATGCAGCTTCCGAAACTATCCAGATGATGAAGAAGGCAAGCAGGGCCACTCCGGTATGCAGTGGGCTGCTTGTCAAGGCGATGAGTCGGTCGACGTTGGTCATGATCCTGACAGGTGGAATTTTGAATCAGGTCCCAGCTGTCAATCGTTGGTGTGGATGATGTGGTAAAAATTCAAGCTCATCAAGGCTTGTCTTCACACATCACGAAGCTTGCATAGCATATATAGTAGTGAACATTGTGAGTATGTCCGGGTGCGCCGGCTTGCCCACAGCCGGTCAGCAAGGGCGCCTCTATCAAATTTGCAGGCATTCGGTCTGCAGGATCCAGGCTGATCCGGCACCCTAAGTGGAAAGCTTCTCTGAGCGGAGAATTGGTGCGGGACTACTCATCATCTTGTGGATCCTTGTTGAGTATGACGGTCAGCCCAGATGTTGTGACACGGCGATATCTCCAGTAAATCGCCATTATTTGATGCTGATGATAGCTATTGAGCTGGGGTTGACAGGATTTCGGAACGGATAATTGACTTTCCAGGAAACAAGTTCGTACATGTGCTGTCATGGGAGTTGAAGTGGTTGCGTCGCGCAGATACCTCTTTGAACGCTTAGAGATTCGTTCATTTACTGCGCCTCCTTCGGTTGCTGCCTACCATCTAGCGCTGGAATGGTACATTCAATCTCCATCTTCGTCTCAGATCGCATTTGTTTGGGCTGCAGATTCGATCGACTATATGAGTTAGGGCTGGGCCGGGAGGTCAGATGGCAGCGTCATCAACTTGGCGGCAACATTCCTGAAGTGTCGTCGGCCTATCAATTGACCGGCCCACCGGATATCGCAGATTCCGACAGCCGGGGGAAAGCTCGCCACATGTGTAGGTTCCTTGAGTCGACTTCCATTGGCTATTACTACACCCACGGCACTTGGAGATTCGTGATCGCAATTACAGGGCGACGAAGAACGGGACTCGCTGGTTCCGAGGTCTTTTTCCCAGTGCCATGCGCGAAATTCCCACTCACAACCCTTTATTTATATAGATCCCCCAACTCCCCCATTCTCTGACGTCCTGGCGCAAAAGACCCAGGCGAGCTGCGAGGAAGAACCAATATAGTGCACAGTTTGGGAAAATTCCGGGCATCGACATTCCTTTTGCTTCTGCGATTGTGGTGGATCTGGCAGCTTTAAGCGTTTTGGGCAGGACAATAGAGTGCAAAGGAGAAATGGTATAATAATGCTCTAATTATATGAAATATTAACAACTTTACGAAAGGTACTACACGCTCATGCTGGCGTTGCCTCCATCAGAGTGCAAGCACGACTACGACGAGATCGGCTTGGAGGCGGAGTAAAGGGACAAGCGATCAATACCGCCGCAAACTTGGCTCTGGTCGCCTCCCGGGCAGCTGTACTGGCAGCTCATGTCGACAACCTGCGCAGCGAAGTTCTGCATGCTGTTGCCGCACCAGCACTCATTGCCGTTCTGCATGCCAGCGATTTTGTAGCCGGACACGTTGCATGCGTCGGCGCAGCCATCGACGGTGTTGTTTGCGTTGACGTAGATTTGAGTGGACAGGGAGTTGCCCAGGTCGTTGCTCCAGCAGCCTTGGGAGGTCATGTTGCCGGCGTAGACCCAGTTTGAGGGGATGACGTTCTTGTAGGGAGTGGCCTGCTGGGACTGGTCGGGGTAAGGGTCATCGCCCTCTTGGGCACGAGGGTAGCCAAAGTCGTAAGCCATGGAGTTATCACCGTCCCAGTTGTCGGTGAAGATGCGGGCCTGGCCAGCGGGGGAGTTGAACATGAAACCATTGTTGTGCGAGGTATCGATCAGGTCGACGGTCTGGCAAGGGCCGTTCTTCGGGTCCTCACAGCTAGGGCGGAACCAATCGATGAAGAAGAAGAAGCGTTCGTTACGGCTCTGGCCAGTGGTGTTAGAGCCGCAAGCCGAACTATGGTCGCCTTGGTCCTGGAGAGCTCGAGCGTAGGCGATGTTCTTCTTCTGGAAGTTTTCGATGACAGCCTCACTGCCCTTCTTGACGAGGTCGCTTCCGTAGCCCATGCCGTAGGCCTCGTAGTTGGCAAGACCCTCACGCCAGTCGTTGTACTCGGCGCAGTCAGGGCGGTAGATGGGGCGGTAGCTGTTGAGCCAAGCATAGCTGTCTGGGTTGCCTACCCAGAGGACAACCTTAGCCTTAGTCTTCAGCTCATCACCGACGGCCGCGTAGCGCTGGAGCATCTGACCACCCATAGAGTGGCCGACCAGGACGATTTGGTTCAAGTTCGGGAAGGTAGTCTTGTTGTCGTAATACTGAATGAGCTGGTCCAACACGGCGAAAGAAGAGACATGACGATGAGCATGGGGGTACTCGTTGTTAGCACCGGCAGACCACTTGGAGCCGGGCCACACAAGAGCGTCAGAGGTGGAGCCCTCTCCGGGGGAGAGACCGTCCGTCCAAGGGTAGCCAGTGTTTCTATCGGCGCCGTTGGGGAAGTAAGGTGCCATGACAGAGACCGTGTCGCGGCTGATCTCCTGGTAATTAGCGTTGGCCTCCTTGAGAGCGTTCAGCATCTAAGTAGAATGTCAGTACCCTGCCAACAATAAAGAGCCTGCGGTTGCCACCTACATCGTTTTCGTAATTCCACGGGTCACGAAGAAGGCCGTGTATGACAATGATGCCGCGCTTGACCTTCTCATTGTCGAGGCGCTCGCCATTGGCAGCGAGAGACTGGTAGTTGATCAAGGACAGAGAGGCATTGCCGCCAGACGGGTTCTTGACCTTGAAGAAAGAGATCTCAGAACCGTCGGTTTGAGGCAAGTTGCCGCTGACAGTGGCGCCCTCGTGCTGCTGGGCGAAAGCAAAAGAGGCGCCCAAAAGAGCGTGTGCGACAGTGTGGAAGCGCATCTTGACGAAAGAGTGAGCCAAGGATGCTTTGAAAAATCAAGAAAAGCGAGCGACGAAACAGAAAGACGGCATAACAGGTGTATGTCCAGGAAGCAATGCGCGGCGCCGGATGGGAGTTGGGTTTTGACGAGGCCGCTCAGAGAAGAGAAGCTAGTGAGGAAAGTTTGAACGATGCATAGTCCGAGTGTGATGAGACACATGGCAGCCCGCAAATTGGTGAAGAGATAGCGGTTCACCCCATCTGCGCTGGAAAGACCCGGCCGTTTGTGAGGATGATCGGCGCAGGTCCGCCAAACCAGGTCGTTGGAGCATGCCAACGCAACTCCGGCGGATGGACTAGTCAAGTCATCAGAGTGGCATGGCGCGTGGCGAGTTGGCGAGATGCCAGGCGGATATGCTGATCACTGACTACTCTCTTGAAAATGATTGTGATGGCGAAGCGAGCAGACCATAGCGAGAAGGGCAACGCAAGAGGATGAATCCATAGAATCGCCAATAACAACAACAACAACAATACCTCCTTCGCGCAAGATGAGAGCAGATAAGCTTATGCATGATTTGAGCCGCTAAGCTTTTGCCAATTTGTCGAGGATCCACTCTCCTCAGGGGTCAGCCCTGAGAGATGGGCACAGCTCAGCACAGGTGGGGGAGATCTCCAGACATGGCGCGCAACGGCTTCATTCGCCTGCAGTCAAATTTCCGCCCGCGAAGTGGCTGTGCGCTTTTGCCGCGTCAGCCAGAGAGTCTTCCATGTCTGCTTCATTTTCCATCCATGTATTCTAAGCAGTTTTCCCACAGCGCAAGCAGGGCGGCAGGATGAGAACGCATCTGGGGCGCTGTGGCTCAATTGCGACCGAACCTGACTGCCTTGACCAGTGAATTTGCGCAGATGTTTTCGCCACAGATCATGAACTCGACCAACCACGACCATCTGCACCAAGAACCGAGGGCTAGATTTTCGCGCACAGTAAAAGCAAGGCGCCATCACAAGATATCTATTGCAAAGAAAAGTGACTGATGGCTGAGAATGCTGAATATGCGTAGGGAATCGTCATCCAGGATGGCAAGAGTCCACTGTTGTCCGAAACCGCCTTCATGGGAACGGGGTATCGCAATCACCGCCAATTCTCCAATGAATACTCTGCTCAGGAACTGAGCACCAAACAGGTATATAATACGGTGTAAGTAGATACGGTCGCGTGGCGAGGCTCGTATGCTATGCTCCATTGAAGAGATTCGCTATCTAATAACGACTGGAGACGCGATCCAACGGTCGAAACGTGATCTTACGGACACCGCGGAAGTGATCGTACCGCCGACAGTTCGGACTTGGATCCAGACATCAACCACTCTATGGATGCTGCAACGACGAACCTCCGGGGCAAAGTCTCTGGTGAAAGCGTCTCGAAAAACCCTTTCTCGAGAAACCCTCTCTCGAGCGACGAGCGCTTTCGTAACTGTCAAACCAGTATAAAGAGCGCTGGTGACGTATTCCTCAGAATGATACAACAGACATCCGGCCACTGATCGAAGCTTCCATGTGCAGACGTCCGATTGGAACCGATCACAAATACACGCGGGACTTCGATTCGGTGCAAAATGGGAAGGAGAATGTCCTTGACATCACCAATCTGGATAACACGATGAACATCGCATCCTACTGACATTCTACCTGGACCAAACATGGGATTCAGGATACCTCAACCAAGCGTTTGCACCAAACTCTCATGTCATAGGATTGAGGTCAGAAAGACAGGTCCCCGTCCCGCTGGAGATGTCACACACCAGCTCATCAGACGATTACAGATGGAGTCACGTATAATGATCTCCCGGTGCTTGAGAAGTTACCTCCTCTTCAGGATCGTTGGGAGTATATGACCAAGCGCACCAGAAGCGTTTGCCGCTTTCGATCATGTCTGTTGCACTGGAAAGCTTTCAGGTGTTCCACGGAAATGTTGATAGGCTTAGAGCCTACCCTCAACACCGTACATGAGGAGCAGCCGCCGAAATACAAGGTGCGGCACAGGGTAGTGCTATTGGTGTGTCGTAGGTAAAGCTATGGGGAGCTTACAGCCAATCACAGGAGCGCGTTGTATACTTCAGACATGGGTGGACTGCGGCACTCGCTCCTTACCTTATCGATAAGTGTGAATGTTGCCTGGGACAGCCAAGCGAAGGATTCCGACCGCAGGTATATAAGAAGGTCCTTCGTCGTGACCTCCTCTTCACTTCTTCCTCAACTTTTGGCCCAGTCTATTGTCTTTGCCTGAAAGCCATTCTACTTCCATCTCAACTCATTCGGAACGATACATATTGATCTGCCCATAGGTCTAACAGCGAGACACTGCTCATAGCCGCCAATTACCTCAGCAACCGCAGTACTCGTACCAGCTGCTCTAGCGTATTCAACCCATTATTGCACCATTGAGAGAGGGATCCTGGGGACCCAGTGTCTCCGCGGTCGCTGTGGTCGTATCAGCCGCTTCTGTATACGAAAGCTAGCCTTGCGCCATTGAGACTGTGCCCCTAGAAAGCACTTACGATGGCCATCGACAGTGTCTTCTCCGAGACTCTCGAATCCATCACCAACGCCAAACTGTTGGAGCTCTCCAGCAAGCGCGCAGCCTTCGACACGCGGCACGCCGAGGCTATCAAGGACCTGGAATCGCAAGGAGACCCATTGACACGAGTCAATTCTTTGCTAGAGGGTGTCAAGCACTGCTTTGATATTGACACTACGAGCGGTTGCCCTGCGAGCAATCGTCAGAACAGTACAGACAAACAGCTTGGCAAGGATCTCAACTGTCTGGGTCGTTTTCTCGAACAAGCAAAGGTTGACCCTTCGCTGTCTGGCCGCATCTTGAAGGAATGGGAGCAGACGTTGGTTCGCCACCTAGACATTCAGGCACATCGCTACCAGTATGCTACGCTATACGGCCAGCTCGTAACGGAATGGCTCTCACCAGACAATGTGCATCACCCCAGTTCCACCGCAACATCGGCTGATGTCCAAATGGGCGACGATTTCGAAGATGTCCCCGCAAAGAAGCGTCTTGATGCTCGCCTTCGCCTGGAAAGCTCTATCTTCACGCCCGCTGATGTCAATGAGGCCGCAATCAAGGAGTATCTCGAAGAGCTCTTCAGCGATGGAAAAGGTTCCGACGACAGAAACGTACGCAAAGCATTGAACGCTCTTCGTGAGAGTGCGCAAAAGTTTGAGTCACAGCTTGCAAAACCGGATCAATTCAACACTCGCACCGTCTCACGCTCTATACACGGCCTTTTGGAAAGCAACCTCTTCGCTGGCGAAAAGCGTACAGCTCTCAAAGACTTTGAGAATAACAACACCATTCTCTCGGAGATTGCCGACGTCCTGAACATGCGCATGGCCGCATTTTCGACCTGGTCTTGGGGAATTGAAGGCGTACCGATAGAGCAGCGAAGAGGGTTGGATGGTCGTTTTGACACTTTCATGCACGAGGACCTGTTGCAAGCAATCTTTCTGCAGTTCATTGGAGTGGAATGGTCTGTCTTCTTCAAGACAGCTTTGGGCCGTTTCCGACGCCAGGCATGGAAATCCAATTTCCAACAAATATCTAGAATCGAGAAGAGGCGGAGAGAATATTATCTTGGTCCTCAACAGACAGATAAAACCCTGGCGAGGATCAGGCGCCGGACTTACCGAAAAGGCTACTTCCTCTACCATCTACTCGACTGGCCGGAGCAAGAGATCGACCTGAAGGATGGCGAAGAAGAGGCAGAGCTGAGTGACGAAGAAGAGCCAAAGCCGAAGCGTAAACAGCTTTCATCTAAAGCTGCACGAAAGTCTGCACCATCAACTGGCCCAGTACGTGCCCCTAGACCAGTCAGAGTCGACGATGAAGAGACCGAAGACGATTCCGACGGAGAAAGCACCCCGAAGAAGCCGATGGGTCGCAAACAGAATTTGTTGCATCTATTGGCTACTGAGGCGAGTCTCAATTTAAGAGTCAAAGGCACCTTCACAGCTTTTCGGTCTACATTCGATGAGCTGGTTGACTCCCTGCCCCACCAGGCAATCATCATGGTGTTGAGTTTCTTTGGCGTATCAACAAAGTGGACCAACTTCTTCCGGACGTATCTGGAAGCGCCATTGCGATTTATGGAAGATGCGGAGAATGGAACGAATTCTTGCGAAAGGAAGCGCGGTGTACCTACTTCTCACACACTCAGTGATGTCTTCAGCGAGACCATGCTGTTCTGCTTTGACTTCTCGGTCAATCGTCGCACGGATGGTGGTTTTCTTTATCGACTTGCAGACGATTTTTGGTTCTGGTCGCATGACCACAACAAGGTAATCATCGCCTGGAAAGAAGCACAGGTCTTTGCTAATGCATTTGGTCTGTCTATGAACCATGCCAAAAGCGGGTCAATCTCCATCAATGATATGGATGGCCAAAGCAAAGCTGATGGTGTCGTTTTGCCCAAGGGTCGCATCAGGTGGGGAATGATGTACTTTGACCCCGAGTCCCTCCGCTTTAAGATCGATCAAAATATGGTGAACGATCACATCGAAGAGTTGAAGAAGCAGCTGGCAGCCAAAGGGAGCGTGTTCGATTGGATCCAAGTCTGGAATGCCTACGCCAATACTTTCTTTACATCCAACTTCGGTAAGATGGGTGATTGTTTCGGCCGAGAGCACGTGGATGAGATCCTTGCCACACATCAACGAATTCAGAAGACAATCTTCGACGGGAAAGATGTCGCACAGCATGTCAAGTCCATGATCGAAGAACGCTTCGGGGTCAATAATATAGCCGACGGCTTTCTCTTTTTCCCCGTCGAGTCAGGTGGCCTCGGCCTTCGGAGCCCTTTCGTATCACCGCTACTCGTCCGTCGTAGCATCGCGGAGACCTCTTCCAAGATCCTTGATGACTTCGACGAAAACGAAAAGCAAGACTACTGGTCGCGCAAAGAAGATTTCGACAAGGGGAATGATCCTGAAGGTCGTGAAGACGTTACTGAGCCGAACTGGAAGCCTTCGCAGGGCGCAGACGAATTCATGTCGTACGAGGAGTACATCAAATACCGCGAAGAATTCACGAATACATCTGAAGACGACACGAAGAACTTTCTGCTGAGTGCGTACGTTGCACTGATGAAAGAGCCTGAGGAGCAGAATATACTCCCCAGTCCAGCTGTGGTGCAGGCGCTTGGACACATCGACCCTCGTGGAAATGCAGGAGGACTGACTCACCACTGGTATTCCATGGAAGCGTACTGGAAATGGACCGCTCAGCTCTACGGGCCCGAGATGATTGAGCGCTTTGGCGGGCTCAGGGCGGTAGAGCCTGGATTGCTACCCATAGGCATGGTGGGCTTGTTCAGGGATGAGAAGGTCAAATTGCAAGACTAGGCCAGATTGTTAATGCACTGCGGTGCCATCAATTTTCAGTATATTGACTGCCTGGTCATTGAGGTTGACAATACGACCAAAAAGTATCACTCAAACTGAATTTCCACACTCGGCCGCTCGTCTTCACCTTCTTCCAAAGGTATGTGAAATTTGTTTTGCATCTGTAGAAGTCTCGCAAACTCTGCCGTCTGCGAATTTGGGTATTCCAACGGCTGCTCTGTCATGTTGGCTGCTCCCGACATATGTACCGGAGCATGGACGCTGAAACTGTCTGGGATCCCAAGCAGTCCTTGAGCAACAACATTCTCTTCGACCCAAGACTTGTGATGCGCGATTGACTCGGCATAGACCGCACATTCACCTCGCGAAGCTTGGGGTAGGGCAAGTGTCCTTGGATCTGTCAACCTGAGAGAGTCATTGTACGCTCGTGTGATCGCCAGCCATTCTGCATCGTAGTAGAGGCCAAACTTTCTATCGGCATTGGTTTCAGACAGGCGATGCTCGTTTGGTCTGTCTGGCGGATCGAGTTCTAGCAGCTCGAGGTAGTCAGAAGAATCATCGCCGACCTTCCCCAAAGCCAAGAAAGAGGTCTCATTGGGATTGCGCTGGACTCCGGAAGTCGGAGGAGTAAATGCTACCGTATACTTGGGCCTGAAGACGGGGAGATCACGTTTCTCCTGCTCTGTTACAGGCAGCTGGCGAATTGTATCCTCAATGGACACTTTGCCATGTCGGATAGTGGCAGAGAACTTGACGTGCATATGTCCGGAAAACCAGTGCCTCGGCCTCAGATCATCGAGTAGTTGGGCGGCCGGCTTGCTGCCTAAGCCGTCCCTCCTCGCACTCTCAAGAAAGTAAGGTTTCGATCGATACAGGCCCTTAAATTCGCCAAACATTTCAACCCAGGCCGGCCAGTGGTGACTGAGCGCAATATCCACATTTCCACTCACTGACAGGAGTTTCTGGACATCATACTCTCGGACATGATACACAGACCTCAAGTCGTCACGACTTTATGGCAGCCTTTCGTGGTGAGGCTTACGGTAGTCTTTGGTGTTGTAGATTCCCGAAAGACCAGCGATGCGCCATGGTCCGTATCTGACCACACCAGCAGCGCCTAAATAATAGATGTTAGGAGCCAGCCAGCCGCCGTGGTAGAGCTCAAAGAAATAATTTGATGCTTCGTGGTTGCCTCCGATGACAAGGGTGAGAACGGGAGCGCGGCTTTTCTGAAAATAGTATTTGTGGAAGTCGCCGAAATGGCGAAATCTTCGAGGAACGGACATGCAGTTGAGGTCTTGTTCATTGCGGACGGCCTGTGGCGTTAGTGCTTATCTGTTTTCTGCGCTCGACAGATGGTTATGTGCGCACCTGGAAATCGCCGCAAATGATGAGTAGGTCAAGATCAGAGAGCGACCAACCTTTTGACTGGGAGCGGACTTTCAGATCTGCGTATATGGTATCAAGTCCTCCATGGCCCTGGCAAATTCGGACGAGATCAGTGTGTTGTTTCGTTGAGCATCGATTTCCTGGAGGTACCTTACACATCCGACCACTGCAATCCGAGCCTGACGCTGTGAATGTTTTGACGCTTCCATCTTGGTCGTATCTTGCGCTTTACTTGAATTGAACGAAGTCTGTGGTTATTATTGAAGCTCCGGACACAATGCATTGTTTTTCCACGGTTGCTGCCTGATTGATGAGTCATCTGTGCTTATTCCTTCCGTGCCTCAGTATTCTGCATGATGCATGTGTTTCACAAGACAGACATGGGAGTACTTGCTTCTCAAGACGTAGCGATAATGAAGGACAAACATGCAACTAACCTCTTGATGTTTTCGCATGAGCCACACCTCACTGCATCAAGAAAGTACGTTCAAGACGCTGTTGAGATAATGAGAGGCGGGAACGAGCCAGAAAACTTTTTGGCGTCATATTTTGAAGGTCTCATGGTATCATGAAATGATCATCATCTTTGCAAAACATCATCCAACTTACTTGGACTTGCCACCGAAGCCACGGCCACCGTTGCGACCACGACCGGAAGCGACCCTGAGCACGTACGCACCACGCTCAAAGGTGTTGGCAAGGATAAAGCCAGAAGGGAACTGGAAATTGCCCCAGGTGCCAACAAATCCAAGAGATCCGCCCGCGGCGTCATCCTCGGGGTGCATGTCAAAGAAGGCGAGAGTCTTGACACGGCTGCCATCGGGGTACTTGCTGATAGAGCGAACATCGTGCACCCAGACACCGGCGCCGTAGTTGGACTGAAACATGACACCGTCCTCAATGTACAGGTTGTGGTCAACGGCAACGTGGTCCGTCGACTTGAAGGTGCCAGTCCACTTGGGCTTTTGCAAGTTGGTCAGGTCAATGATGTGAGTGATTGGGACTCCGTCAGCGACGACACCCTCCACTTCATCAAGCTCGTCATTGAGGAGAACAAACTGGTGCCAGTTGCGCTCGGTCCACCAGCCCTGGTGGGTGTAGGTGGCGCCGGGGTACTCCAAGCGTCCAAGCATCTTCGAGTTGGCCTTGTTGGTGGAGTCCCAGACGGTGATGCTGTCCTCATTATAGGCAACGCAGATGTTGCGGCCATTGTAGCGCTTGTCAGGTCCATTGTAGGTCACGCATTGGGCATCGTGGGTGTAGCCGTCAGAGCTGGCACAACCCGGCTTGTAGGGCGAGGAAGGGTCGTCGAGGTTGATGTACTCCAGGCCAGCAGCACAAGTCTGGTTGCGAGGCTGTGCGCCAACAGCGATGGCGTATTCGTTGTCCCAGTCGATGACGACGTTGTGTGCACGACCGATGGGCAGGTCGTCAAACACACTGACAAGGTCCGTCTCCTTGTTGAAGGTTACAGGACTCTTTGGGTCAACTGCAGCAACCTTGTTCATGTCGAAGATCTGGACATTGTGGCCAACGGCTTCAGAGCCGATGATGGCAAAGTCGTTCAGCACACGAATTTCACGCCAAGAGGATCCAATGGGGTCCTGGGCTGGAAGGCGGCCCAAGTAGGTCAGCTTTCCCTTCTTGTCGATCTCAACAAAGGCCGTGCCGGTGTGTTGACCGATCAAGCCGAATTGGCGACCCTTCGGGCCAACCCAGCCCCAGACAGAGGAGCCACGCCTGTTGGGGTAACGCGGGTCTGCTTCTCCACCGCCCATGCTCTCGTGGTTCATGAAGTCGTATAGATCCATCTATCAGCAGTCAGTGGCCGCACTACGGCTGTGGGTCATCATTGGCACATACATTGTTGCAACGGAACGTCTGGTCGGGATTGCCCTTTTCGGCAACAGCGACACCACGACGGCATTTCAGGCGGTCCTTCTTCACGCTCTTCGACAGTTGGTCCCAGTCCTTCCACGAAGGCCACTGCGAGCTGTTCAGAGCACCAGCAGCCTCAAGTGCATCCCATTGGGCCTGGTGGAGCATTAGCATTATGAAGGATTGAACATCTGGGGTAACGCCCCACTGTGACATACATTCTTCATGTCGATGATTCGCTGGTGAATCTCGCCTGAGTCGTACTGCTCCTTCGAGAAGTGTGCAGCATTCGACATGGCCGAAAGGGCCAATAGCGGGGAGAGGTACTTCATCTTGGCTGCGCTGGTGGTATACTGAGGCTTCCTGGTGAGCAGGATTGAGCAGGTTGTTTGTGAACATGCAGTCCATAAGAGACTACTTATACCCGCGGCGGACGTTCACTTTGCAATTCACAGTATCTTTGCCTGCTGAGCAGATTCATCAGATTCATTACTGACTTGCTCGATGCATCAACTGTCAAGAGTGCTGATAAGATAGACCTGCCTAAAAAGGAATGACTGCCCAGGAAGAAGTCGAGATCCAAGACTAGGACCAAGGAATTTCTTGTGCTAAGGCCGAGGTCGATATTATGCAGATAGGCTGGGGAACACGATTTCAGCGACGGGCGAGACCAGATCCAAGCCAAGTATAGGAAGCCTCATGGCAGAAACTTGCATGCCAATCAATGCACGGCTTGAAGAGGAATGAGGTATAAACACCCCATTGGCGACCAGATAGCCTAGCTTGCCTGGGCGCAGCGATAGCCGATGCAACATGGCTGATGGCAAAGCCACAATTGACCATCGCGGTGACATTCTTTTCGCGCAATGCTTTGCCAGCGCGATTATAGCGATATCTGGTGTATCGCTTTACTGGCAGGAATCACTCCGCATCCCGCGCGAAACACATTCTCCGTCTCTGGTTTTTGCGGCCTTCAGAGCAAGTGGCGGTTCGCTGGGCGTTTTCCAGGACAAGCGAATGGCGGCGGCGCCATCTTGAGGCCCGGATCATGGCCAGTTCTTCATGCAACTTCTGAAGATCCAAGAGCAGGATGTGCGCTGGGAGGAAGACTATAAGTCCTCTGAAGTGACGAAGTGGCAGAACAGATGTTTTGTCTCCTGCGAAGAGCGCCGAGAACGCTGAGCGAACGCCGCCGAGCTCGGAGACCGCCCGGCAGGTGACGAGCATGCTGCCCATGAGGAAACTTCGCCTTCACGCACGTCGAGAGCATTTCTTCCCATTTCGCATCAGGCGATGTCGTATAGGTCATGTGCCTTTTGCGTGGCTAGACAGCATATTGACGGGTAGGTCACGTGGATGAAGGTATTTCGCTGCAGTAGGAGGCTACCGACCTTGATTGCCCCGAGGCACCACCGGCGCGAAAACGGTGAGCCTCAAGGGCTTCGGCGAGCTGATGCCCGATGTCCCTTCAGGGTTCTATCACCACCTCGCACCGACGCAGACCGCATGTCGCAGAACCCTAAGAAACATCCGGATGAGCTAGCTAACCCTACATCATAGCATGGCCCCGACCAGAGCCCACCGTACAGCCCTGTCGGAACGTGCATGCCTGCAGTGCCAGAAGCGCAAGACCAGATGCGTGCCTCGCGGCGATGCGGATCAGCCATGTCAGTATTGCGAGAGGACTCAGAGGGATTGTGTATTTTCGCAACCTCCTTCCAGGACGCCTTTGACCCGCAAAAATCTTCAAGATGCTGAGGCCCGCTGTCGGGAACTCGAATCCCTTTTGGAGCAATTCCAGCAAAGTCACTCTCAGCCTGCATCAAATGAGGCCACCCCTGATATCCGATCACAGAATCCTGTGCAGAGCAACTTGAACTTGGTAAATGATTCACACCATTCTCCATATGAATGGGATGAAACCATGACAGGGGACGGTCCAGCAGCTGGCATGGACCAGCCTGGTGACGGCATGGCATCTTTTGGGGGAGGCAACATCGGCATAGGCTACTTGGGTGAGCATTTCAGCTAGCCAGAGGACTGGAATGCGAAGAGGTTCTGACCATTACCTTCCAGGCACAACTTCAGGACATGCCTTGTTGGATACAATCTCGTCTGCCCTCTCGCCTGGAGCATCGACCGATTTTCACGCGCAGCAAAATGAGTCCGACGAGTCGCCCGTCCACAGAACTTTGGTGCATCCACTCTCACAGACCTTGGCCACGTCTCATGTGCAAGAGCAGCTTATCACAGTGTATTTTGAGAGCTACAACAAATCTTATCCCGTGCTTCACGAGGCCACCTTCCGAAGCCAAAGTACTTTAAAGAACAAGCACTTCCGGGATAGCAGCTGGTATATGGTCTATCATATGGTTCTGGCTATCGGAGAGTGGATTGGAGGATTCACCACCGAACAGCATTCTTTGTATTACGATGCTGCACGATCTCGCTTTGGACCAGAGTCTCTGGAACGGGGGAACTTTGCCACCGTGCAGGCCTTCCTTCTCATGAGCAACTACTTACAGAAAAGAGGTCGGCCAAATACTGCCTTCAACCTCATGGGTATTGCGCATCGCATGGCCTTTGGTCTGGGTCTTCACCGCGAACTGAACCACCCGTGCAAAACAGACACCCTTTCCCAGCTGAGACGTCGGACTCTGTTCTGGATACTATACTGTTTTGACAGCGGTTTCAGCATCACCACTGGCAGACCAACATTCATGCTTGACTCGTTCATCGATGTTAACATTCCGCGCAATGTTGACGACAGCGGCTGCCTGGCTCAACATGACCAGCCCAGCGAAGTGCCATATCCCACCAACCTTTCCGCTCTCATCGCTCAGGCTCGCTTAGCCAAGCTTGCGAACAAAGCTTACGCGCAGTTCTCTGGCACTTCCCCTTCCTCGGATGCATACCACCAAACATCCGTGATGGAGCATATGTTGCAGACTTGGCGGAGCTCACTGCCCGGATACTTCTTCAGTCACGACGTGCCGACCTGGTTCAAGCGATCACGAAAAATCGTTCTGTGGAAAGAGGAGAATATCAGGATCCTGCTCTTACTCGGAAGCCAACGACAAAGGACCGACCTGCATGAAAAGATTGCAGTCGGTGAGCGATACCGGTCTGTTGCTACCGCCACATTGATGGACATATGCACCTTCTTTCAGGACACGCAGATGCTCTTCAATCCAGGATTCTGCTGGTATGCCACTTACTTCATCTTGCAAGCTGCTCTGGCTCTGAGCGTCCACGAGTTGGCGAAATGCAGCATCTCGAGCTTGCCCCAAGCTCAAGAACGAGGAGATACTCGCACGTACGACCAGCTGATGGACCAGTCTCGAGCGTGTCTTCAAAGCCTTTCTAGGTTCGATCCAAATGCTGTAGTGGCTCTACGCGGCCTGGTTCAGCTGCAGAAGGGGGTTGTGCGATCACGGACGGATAGCATGCCAGCACAACCGGAGATGTCGAACAACAATTCCTCGTCACAGAGACAGGCGGAGATTCCCAGTCACAGTCAATGTCGAAGCAGTGGGATCCATCAACCGAGAGACACTCAGCCTGTGCCATCTTCAGCTGAAGTGACGGATCCTCTGGACGCTTTTCAATATGGATCCGAGGCCACGTTTACCAATGGCCTGACCGACTTCATGGATACTTCCCTCTCGGCTTTCGACAATGGAGACTTCCTCAATGGCGTGTTCCAGGATTGTTACGGGCCTTTCCAGCTGTAGCGAGTAGAGCTTCAATGGTTCCTTGCGCTGTCGCGGCTAGACTTCACCCGCCTCACCCGCCCTACCTGTCTTCCGCCGGGCGTGAACTCTTCATTTAGATCAGGTGTATACCTCAACGCTGGACCCTCGACTCCAAAGAACCTCATGTGCAGGAAACGCTTCCATCATGCTTCGCAAGTTTTTGTCAAGATGAAATGAACAAGGTTTGCCTTCATATTTATATTAACCTCAAGATCAAGGCAAGACATAGCCACCATCAATGATCGTGTCGCTACCAGTCTGGTAAGACGAAGCATCACTGGCTAGATAAAGATACAAGCCCTTGATCTCCTTGACATGGCCCTGTCTTCCAAGGGGAGTCATACGGTACGCTTCATTGACAACGCCAGGGCCAGCGCCCATCTTCGTGTTGAAGAATCCGGGGGAGACTACGTTGACTCTTGCAAACTCGCGCCATTCCCGAGCCAAGCTCTTACCGAGATGGTTGATTGCAGCCTTTGTGGAATTGTAGACCTGCCTACGTTAGTAGATGGCATCGCTGGTTGCGTTCATAGGTACATACCGGTTGGTCGACAGGGACGTTGACGATATGAGCCGAGATGCTTGAAGTGATGATCAAGTTGCCAAAGCCCTGGCTTTTGAAGATTGCACCTGCGTATTTCGCGCAGTAGAAGACGCCATCAACTATCCAGTGTGAGCAACGAAGTCCATATCCGAGAATGCAGGAGGCACCCACCATTGACAGACATCTGCTTCTTATATTCCTCCACCGTCTGCTCCGTGACCGCTTTAGAAATTGCCATGCCAGCATTCGCGATGAAAACGTCCAATTTGCCAAAGTCGCTCACGACATCGCTCATTGCCTTCTCCACCGCCTGGTGGTCAGACACCTCGACTTTGTAAGCTTTCGCCTTGATCTGGTAGTGATCCTCCAGCTGCTTGGCTTTCGCCACCGCAACATCGTTGGAGTTGTACCACATGGCGACGTTGGCTCCGGCTTCTGCCACCGCCTCGGCGACCGCAAAGCCAATCCCGTCTGCGGCGCCGGTGATGGCAACAATCTTGCCCTTCATGCTGAGCTGGGCGAATACGCTCTCAGGTGTGTCGGGCACCGGCCGCGGCTCGCGAATGACGCCGGCTTCTTGGAGGGTCATTGACATCGTGATGGAATTGATCAGTGGTTTAGATTGGATGGCCGAGAAGAGTGCTGGTGGAGGTCAGGGAAGAAAAAGAGAAAATATAATTATCGGACTTGATCTTGGGTGAGCTTGACTTTAATTCAAACCAACCGTCACTTCAAAAGATGCGTGCTTCTTAAATCATTCGCACTTGAACACGTTGCTCGCCTGCATCGCTCCGATGCCATGTTGTGACGTTGAAGGCATGGTGGGCCAACCCCGCTTCTTCAAGACGCTTCGGAGCACGGTGAACCGATGACCGAACATCGTAGTATCGACTGTGGAACGAAGCCACAGCTCGATCAAGACGTGAATGACTCAGCAAGGGTTTCGTTGCCCTAGATGAGTTAATGCTTTGAATGTGTCTCTCCATTCCTTGGAGTCTCACTCTCGGCTTGAAACCGTACTTTGTCTGGGTTTGCTTGAATCATGATCGTAACTTACCGGCAGCGGTATCAAAACACCAGAGTTGAGATCGCTTCCCGGCACTCTCTGTCATCAGTCTGTATACCATGAAAACGCATTTATTGTCATTTATTTTGTTGAATCTGCTATCCTAAGGTGAAATGCTGCTGGTGAAAGTCGCGAACTAAAGTGAACTGGAACATGAACTGCGTCTGAGTTAAGAGGGATAAAGCCGGCGTATCTTTCCAGACCCGAAGACATTGTTGAGCCGGTGGATTCCAATTTGAAGATTCTGTTTCAATTTTTTGGCTGCTTTCAAAGAAAATTCGATCATGAAAAAGGGATCTGACGCATCAAGCGATGATATTGGTGTTAGTTATGAGCGGATTCGTTGCGAAAACATGCCTCCCTGATGGAAGTATCTCATCGGTAGGATTGGTGTCTGATACACCCAAGGCGACGACATGTGCACATTGTTCGCGGAGAGGACCCGCCTTCGAAGCCAGGTATCTCAGCGCCAGTCGAGACCACTTGATGTACCAGCGATGAGGGTATATGCGGAGCCATCGCTAAGAGACTCTGCACTCGAGAGTAGGCTGAAAAGATTAAACCGACACACGAGGAGTTGCGGTAAATTTCGCGACTGATAGTCACTAATCGAAGAGAGGGTTGGTCGTGACCTATCTGATGTAAGATGTCTTGACTCTTTCTCGGATACACAACGGGCACAGTGCCAGCTCCTTGGTGCAATCGTGGTCGATCTTCTGAAAGCCCCGAACCATGTGAATCGTCTTGTAGTTGAACTGCACCTCCACCGCCTCTAGATCATCCATGTCGCCATATGATTTGTACGAATCAAGCATGAGGTGTACATTATCCTTCGGAACCACATCTTTCAAGAGGGGTGAATCGCTGCAGGGACGCACCAACTCGTTGACCTTGGTAGTACAGAAGTGCTTTTCGCCATTTTACTGCAGGTGAGGCCGCGTCTTTCCTTCCGGTGCGTCGGTCTGATCTGAGCGCTTTCTTTTCCCCATAGGAGCAGAAATCGGGAGACGAAGATATTAGCGACGGTAAGTGTGTTCGTCGAAAGCTTCAGTTTTGATAGCAGTGATGCAGTCGTAGACGTAACGTTGCTTGGTCTTGATAGATTTCAGTACAGATAAGAATTAGGGGACCGTTTTAGTGACTGACTGATGAATCTGGCGTCTAACTGAGGCGTAGAGTGGTTGAGTGGTGATGTATTTGTGTAGCTCCTTTGTCGAGTAATTGAGTGATCGGGCGGGTGAGCTTCCACCTATCAAAGATCAAGTGCGAGCGCACCTATCGCTTGTCAGCTTCTGTGAATATTGGATACCCGCTTGAGAAGCGGCTTTGAAGGAGTTGATACCAGTGCTTTCCATGGCTCATAAGTTTTCGATGCCGCATAGAGCAACTTGAAGCTTTGAAGTCAGTTATGGTTGTCAAAGTCGGCAGCCAGCTCTGATCGCGGGTCCTTCTGTAACTCTAGAGTGACGAGTCAAGAAGGCTACATGTGCACCCTGATAGAAAGGCATTCGAGTCATACGATAGCTGCACTAGAATCCTCAAGAATCGTTCTCCCTAGCAATTTTTGGGCCCTCAATCATCTTGACTTTTCGTCCCTCCCACCAAGTCACCAATCCAGCCAGCAGACTAACACCACATCCCAGTCCGATGAAAGTGCCAGTGCCCCAGCTGGGCCGATCAATACGATTCCAATGCCACATGAAGAACGCCATTCCGACCTGAAGAAGAGTGTTGAGCACCATCATCCAAACGACAAAATCCAGCTTCCATGACGCAGTTGGCGGCGCTCGAGCGCCATGGAAGGTCTCTTTGACTTCGATTTCTTCTTCTCGCACACGAAACCAAGATTCGTTGCGTGCTGCAAGGCGGCGAATGGCTCGATGAGAAGCCTCGGGCTTGCCGAATCGCCATCGAGCAACCCAATAGAGATCACGAAATCGCCAGGGGGCAAGGCCCCAGGCTGTCAGGCAAAAGAGTGCGTTCAGAATCTGAGAGTCGATTTCAATCCAGATCTTCCGGGGTGAAGAGTCGGCATCACCGTTCTCCGGGTGATTCATCGCTGGTGCTGCTTTTAAGAGCAGGAAGAACAGCATCGCCCCCCAAGCGACGACGTTGAGGCCATAGATCGTGATACAAAAGCCGGTAGGGGTGAGGAAAAACTTCCAGAAAGCACAAAGGCCATGCCATGTCGCCTTGCTCCAGGTCTCTTTCTCACTCGTGCGAGAGCCAGCAACGCTTCCTTGAGTCTGGCTTGTTAGCTGCTTTTTCGGCTCCAGAGATGATGAAGGTCCCAGCGAATTCCGGCGTTCTGTCGTCCTTCTTTGCAGCTCCTCCAGGCCGACGTCTCGCCTGCTGTGCCCATGAGAGTCGAATTCAATGTTGGCGCCTCCTGTATCTGGTTCTCGCAATTCTGTGAGATTCGGCGCATGGGCAATGGCAGCTCCAGAGGCTACCCACATCGACGGCTGCGGGTCATATTGAAGTAGCTGCGACGCTGCAGATATCGAAGCCTTTCGAACACGGTTGGCTGTCTCCATGATCGCGAACAGCTGCTGGCTGGAGCACGTCACATATGCTGGAAGGCGTCTCGTTGCGGTGGAAGAAGTGTGGTGGTAGTATCAGAGTCGCCATTGCGGTCTTGCAGAAGCTTCACGCACGAGATCCGTGTGCGATGCCCCTCGGTCGTCTGCGTATGGAATGTCTCGGATCAGTAATGTTGTGTCTGCAGATCAGGGACGGTTCCTGGTAAAGCGCTTGTCTTACGTCCGGTGCGAGCAAAGACCGTCCGCAGGATTCGCCAATTGGATGAGACGGATCGATAAACTTTCAACGTCATTTGTAAAGCATCCTGCAATTGCGCTCGCGCCTCGGCCGAAACGAAACAAATACCATCGAGATTTCTTCAAGGCAAAATGTCCTACCCACGGCCAACTCGTGCGAAAGCATTAATGGCAATTTCGACGTTTTACTTTTCCGCATCTCCCTCGGTGCAGACATGACCTGAACTTCGACCTTGAGCGCCAGGATTGCTTTCTGTCGGATTCACCACCTGCATTTTGGTTTTTGCTCTTTCGAGCGTTTCGCAAGAATTACAAAAAGTCGCCATGGCCCGCAGAGGCTCTCAAGGTCATGTTCTCGAGGACGGGCGGCTCAAGCTCGATTTTTCTGGCCTCAAGAGCCATTTTCTGGCCAACAAGGCGGATATTGAACGTCCAATTAAGCGAAAATATTCACGCCTCACATTCGGCACACATACACAGCAGTGCGCTCGCCTACAGCCCATTGTTGGCATTCCGCGCATGAACATTGCCATCCTGATCACAGGTTCACGCGGTGATGTCCAGCCTTTCATCGCTCTCGGCAAAAAGCTCCAGACACACGGTCATCGGGTACGCATTGGCACGCATGGGAACTTTCGCGAGCTCGTTCTGGAGAATGGTCTGGAATTCTACTCTATCGGCGGTGATCCGGAACAGCTCATGGCATACATGGTCAAAAACCCTGGTGTGCTTCCAAGTCTCGAATCTGTCAAAGCTGGCGATGTTGGTGCACGTAAGGCAGACCTCGAAGCGATGCTTTTGGGCGCATGGCATGCATGCACTGAAGCTTGCGATGAGCATGACAAACGGAAGGGGAATGGAGAAGAGTCGCGGCCCTTTGTGGCTGACGCAATCATATCAAACCCTCCGACTTATGCCAGCCTCCATATAGCTGAGAGACTCGCTATTCCTCTGCATTATATGTTCACCATGCCCTGGTCACCAACAACCGTCTTTCCTCACCCCTTAGCACAGATGGACTCTAGTCGGGCCGAAGCTGGTGTACGCAACTACCTGTCGTATACCCAGATAGAGCTGCTTACTTGGCTCGGCTTGACGGACATTATCAATCGCTTTCGGAGACGCACATTGCTTCTGGAGCCGATAGATCCCACCTGGGGAACAAATCTGGTCTCGCGCTTAAAGGTCCCTCACACTTACTGCTGGTCGCCTGCCCTCATCCCAAAGCCAGCAGATTGGGGATCTCATATCGGTATCAGTGGGTTCTTCTTCCTCTCAAAAGCCTCTTCCTACCAGCCGGATCCCAAGCTCCAAGCGTTTCTGGACGCTGGTGAGCCACCAGTCTACATAGGCTTTGGATCAATTGTGGTGGATAACCCCGACGCCTTCACTAAACTTATCCTTGAGGCAGTCAAGAAGGCGGGTGTTCGAGCTCTCGTTTCCAAAGGCTGGTCCAATGTCGGCGGGTCCGACGTACCGGATAATGTTTATCTTCTCGGAAATGTCCCTCACGACTGGCTGTTTCAACGTGTATCCGCTGTCGTTCACCATGGAGGAGCAGGCACCTGTGCAATTGGCCTTGCGCTTGGATTGCCAACAGTGATCGTTCCCTTCTTTGGCGATCAATTCTGGTGGGCTGGCATCGTTCATCGAGCAGGTGCAGGACCAAAGGCAGTGCCATACAAAGAGCTCACGGCAGAAAAGCTCTCAGAAAGCATCAAAGAGGCCCTCCAACCAGAGATCCGCAACAGAGCTCAAGAACTATCCCAGAAAATGAAAAGTGAAGATGGAGTAGCGACCGCGGTTGATCAATTTCACAAATTGCAGTCGGTCCAGACACTAGCCTGTTACGTGTGTCCGGATCGCACAGCCATATGGCGAGTACGGCGGACGAACATTAAATTGAGTGCGGTGGCTGTCGCTATCTTGTCAAAGCATAAGAGACTCCAGTCTCGAGACGTCAAACTGTAAGTGGTTGCAAGAGCACCGAGAACTCTCGTTTAAAGCTAGCGTGTAACAGGATCCGACATAGAAGGTGGTATGTTGAAGAAGGAGCACCGGGCCCTATCTCAGGAGCCGTTGCCTCCGTGGCCGACACTGGTGCCAACTGTGTAAGCGATGTGCAAGACTTCAAACGAAGTATTGCTCGGAAAAGACTGTGGAAGGAGAAGTTTCAAAATGAGAAAAGATCACACGGAATCGAAGATCATTGTCCTTCCACGGGGAAGGCAATTTCAAAGCTTTGCCAGGAGTTAGCCGTCGAAGGTGCCACAGGTAAGTCTTCTGTGCTCGAGCGATGCATATGTTGTGATTGCTGACTTTAGCTAAAGCGCCCATTAATTTCTTCTATCAAGTCGCAAATGGTTTCCACAACGCGCCAGCTACATTCTTTCACGATCGTACCGTTCGCATTCGCACCCCTGCCATCACCGGCTTCGGATCTGGACTGCAAGTGGCTGGCAAAGAGGTGATCTTCGGTCTCTACGACGGAGTAACAGGTCTTGCGACTCAACCTATCAACGGCTACAAAGACGGGCAAACTCGAAAGGGAGGCGTTGCATGGGGCACGTTGAAAGGCGTAGGACGAGGTTTGGGTGGTGTGGTCTTCAAGGTTGGCGCAGTAGCATTCGGAGTGCCCGGGTACACTCTGAAGGGTGCTGAGATGCAATTCCGACGTCAAGGCATTGAGGTCGATCAGCTTGCGGAGTTACGGCCGCCTTCTGTTCCCGACGAGCCAGGAAGATCAGGTGATGATGAGAGGAAGAAAAAGTTGCGAAAGCAGTGGGCGCAGGCTTCGGCCGGTCATCCAATCCTGCAACGAAGAGTCTTGCAAGCATTGGCTGAGCTGCACGAAGTCGAAGAAAACGATCCAGACCTTGAGGCCGCTGTTCTGGCTAGGTGGGATTTACTTGTCGGTGCTAATGACTTGCGACACAAACTTTCTCACACGAGGTAATGGTCTAATATTTATGAGCAGAATAAATAAGATCTGACTCGCAACATAATTTCTCACAAGCAGAGCAGCGTCTGGAGCTCGTTGTCAACATGACCATCAGATCAGATCCTGCGCAAGATTTTAGCTTTTGTGGTCGCACTTATCACAAAGAGAATACCAAATGAACGAACCGGGTGGCCAAGCTTCTGTCAACCCCATCCATGTTTTCATTCCTGTACTTGAGGACAGCTGCACCGCCACTTTGGAGAGAACCGACACCGGACATGGCTCTCTCGATGGTCTCATCCATTATTTCGTTATCATGCCCGAGGATAGTTGCACCGCAGCTTTGGAGATCGCCGCCTGCGAATGTGGCTTTCTCGGTGGTTTCAACCATAGATTTATTGCCATGCGGAAGGATAGTTGCAACACAGCTTTGGAGAAAGTCCCCGTCGAATATGGCTCTGGAGATGAATACTTGCGGATATGGCTTTTTTCATTAACGATCATGATATCTCAGCTTACCACTTTTTGAGGTAGCTGCATTCCAAGTTCAAAGACATCCTTCCACAGATGCCACCTTCGCAGTGGCGACTACGTGATACCCGTTGACTACTTCAAGGGCGGACGTAACCCTCCACATCACAGCTATTAGCCAGCTTCTCGTACTTCGGATAAAGCTCCGAGTACGTCTTGATCTTGTCCATGATACCCTTGTAAGCATCACTGCCAATAACCAGCCTCAACGGCGGATTCTCCATCTTCGCCACCGCCCACATCGCCTCTGCGCCTTTCGGCGGATCACCAGCCTGCGTTCCGTTACGCTTGCCCATGTTCTCTTTGGCGTTGATGTGGTCGTACGCAGGGTTCTTGTTGGCCCCGAAATCCATGGATCTTCCTGCCCAGTCTGTTCGGAATCCGCCCGGCTCGATGCATGTCAAGGAAATGTTCCACTCGGGCTTGAGCTCTTGCTGCAGAGCTTCTGTGAAGCCTTCAACTGCCCATTTGCTGGCACAGTAGATGCTGAAAGTCGGCACGCCGCGCTGGCCACCAATAGATGTGATCTGCTGGATGTGTCCGCCAGGAGGAGAGTTCTTCTCGCGCATGACCTCAAGCGCGCTGCGGGATACGTTGAGCAAGCCGAAAAAGTTGACTTCCATCTGCGTCCTGATCTGGGTGTCTGTCAGACTTTCGAACTCGCCTGAGAGGCCGTAACCTGCGTTGTTCACGACCACGTCGATGCGTCCGAAGTGGGAGAGGGCCGCGGAGAAGGCGGCCGTGATGGAATCTTGCTTTGTAACGTCGCAGTCTAGGGCGAGGAAATTGTCCGAACTAGTGTTGGGGAATTGCAGCTTGGAGGAGTTGCGGGCGGTGGCGACGACTTTGTCGCCTTCTTTGAGGCATTTCTCGACATAGTAGTAGCCGAAGCCGGTTGAGGTGCCGGTGATGAAGAAGACCTGGGGAGCCATTGTCGTTGTAATATGAGTTTGATGTTGGTGAGAAGAGAGAGGGATATCGTTGAAACAGAGCTGGAGCTGCTCTGGTCTTTATAGACCCCCATGACATCGGCATGAATTTGTTATTCACGTCCAACAGAGTTCACTTGTGGAAACATTGATGGACGTCGGACGTCATTGATGCTTTCGGCCATGTCGTATATCCGATAAGTCCGCGGCACTAACGGCCTTTCACTTTCCGCCGGCTCTGAGTTCCTGTACCTCCAGTATACCTAATAAGCTTATCTGTTCCAATCCTCTTGCGATATATGACGCAGGGCAACTAGTTGATAGGGTCAGTGACGAGAATCAGCGTGCTTTCCATCATTACACGGTCCTCAATTGCGATGTCATGGCCGACATGGTCCACATATTGCTATCCTCAGAAATAAGCTCAGCAAGCGCGCGGCTAATCCCGACGTCTGTCTTGACGTTCACAGCGGTCCTCCGTAGTGGTGATGTCTTTCTTGTTTCCCATCAGACCTCACTTACCAACTCATTGCTTGTTTTTGCGTCTTTTTGGTATAGATTTACACTGGCAGTGGCAGCATTCCCCTCGCAGACCGCCTGTTCCCGGATTAAATTGTCTTGCGCTGAAACGAAGCCAACCCAAGATTCGCCACTCTCATCCTCTAGGCCGCGAGACATGATAAGACCTGACTTGAGTCCTTTCGTTTGAGCGGGGTTTGGAGACGGGAAGGAGTTGGAATTGAAATTGACCACCGTCGATTCTCTGGTCAAATTGCGAAAATGAACCCCGCTCAGCTATTGAATCCGAAAGGATACAAGAAGGAGCAGGCGAAGGCTAAGAAGCGTACGCCTAATTATGGTGAGTCTTCATTTTCGCATCTGTCTTCACGTGATGACCTGCGAGTGAAGTTGGGAGAGCTTGGGTGTCTTGTGACTACACATGTGAGCATGTGAAGGCTAGGAGGTAAGATATTTAAGCCCTGCTTTCTTAGCCAAACCTTTCCTCGACACTCAACTTCTTAACCTCTCCACCTCCAACATCCTCCACCTCCCCTACACTTGCACGAATAACTTGTCCACAACTCGATACTCAATATCAGATCACACAATACCTTCAAGCAATTCCTCGCCATGCCGCCCCACGGCTCCGGCGGCGCTTTCCTTGACTTCTCAACACCAGCACCCTCCCGCATGCACGAGCAAAGTCCTTTCAACACCTCAAGCAGGCTGACCGATCCAGGCCCCAAGCAGTCACGTAAAGCGCCACCTTCTGGAGAGACTGCAGCGATGGACGGTGGCGACACGAACAGCGGTGGCACTTCTACTCTTCCAGCGGATGAATCCACCAATGAGGCCCCACTTGGCATGGCCGAGCAGCTCAGCAATCTCTACCAGACCACGGAGCGCGAGGCTCCAATCAAATACAAGCGAGACGCTGGCGACGACAACGAGGATTACGCCAGCCCGAAGAAGACCAAGACTGCGCACGGAGAAAACATCAGGGGTAGCGGCATGCTTGGGGAACACCTGAAGGACCAAGCCAAGAAGCAAGCCGCCGAAAGTGGTGCAGCAGCTGCTGTCGACCTCACTGGAGATGACGATGACGACGTAGTCGTAACTAGCGAAAATGTCAAGCCCAAGCGAGATCCCGGTGAAGAGGAAGTTTGCATCGGTGTGCTCCCAGCTCAAGGCAATATCCATCGAGTCCCAGCTGCTGGCGCCTTCCTCGGCAAAGATTATTGGCCGCCCACAAAGATCGTGCTGAGAAGGACAGCAAGCGCCTACGACAATGTCATCGATTTGGTTGACAAGCAGGGCAAGACGTTTGGCAAACTGGGCGTGCGAGAAGCGACCGTACTGACAAAACTTATGGGAGGGTCTCATATGAGTGGGTTCCATGCTAAAGCTGCATTGCCCGCACGCAAGCGCCCGCACGGCGAAGCAGTCGGTTTTCCGGTCTCACAAAACCTCAAAGTTGATGTTGTTCTCTACTGCAAGCGCAGGGCTACTGACCCCGTCGGAAGATTTCTCTCGCAGAGGCAGCTCTTTCTGGAAAGCCCGAAGAGGGACGTTGACTCTGGGAAACAGATCGTAAACCCCCATGTCCCTCAAGCCTATCGCGACCAAAAAATCGGATCTGGTGCACCCAAGCCCTCTGGTCCCCAGAGCATTGCATATACTACCCGTACCGCCGAGGAAATGCACCGAGATGCCTCTCAACTCTTCGACGATCTAGCGAAGAACGAGAATCTGCCGGAAAGAGAGGCTGATCCGACAATCATCAAGACTGAGTTGCTTCCGCATCAGAAACAAGCACTGGAGTTTCTTGTTGACCACGAGAACTACAAGGATCAGCAACAGGACGTTCAGCAGCAAGATGGCACGCCTCAACGTGATGAGAACAATGCGAAATTCTCACTCTGGAAGCACACCGTCAAGGCCAATGGGAAAGAGGTATGGTATCACGTCATTACAGGCCAAGAGGTGCGCGAGAAGCCACAGCCTGCCCGTGGTGGCATTCTTGCCGACATGATGGGCCTCGGAAAGACTTTGAGCATCCTGTCCTTGATCGCTGCTACGACTAACGAGGCTCACGACTTTGCGACTAAGCAACCGCCGCAAGACATGACCGGGGCCGAGCGTAACGCCAAGGGTACTCTGATTGTTTGTCCGACCTCAGTTCTCGCCAACTGGACCGAACAGATTCAAGACCACGTCATTGCCGGAAAGCTATCGGTCTACGTCTACCACGGCAATAACAGATTGCAAGACCTGAACAAGTTGTCACAATACGACATCGTCCTCACAACCTACCGTACGCTCGGGACTGAGTTTGGCAGCTCCCTCAAGCAAAGAAATGCCCCGGCTTCTATTAACTGGTTTCGCATTGTGCTAGACGAGGCACATCAGATCCGCAACTCGAGCACTGGCGATTCCAAGGCCGTATGCGCACTCAATGCCGAGTGTCGCTGGGCTGTCACTGGCACGCCGGTTCAGAACCGACTCGACGACCTTGGAGCGCTCATCCGCTTCCTGCGTGTCAAGCCGTTCGATCAACAAAGCAATTGGGCGCAATACATCCTCGCTCCTTTCAAGAATGCAAACTCCGATGTCTTGCAACACCTGCGCCTCCTCGTTGATGGCATCACCCTCCGCCGTACTAAAGACAACATGGGTCTTCCTGCACGCAAAGAGAGATATGCATATCTCGAATTTACTCCGCAGGAACAGGAGACGTACGGAATGTTCGCTGGCAGATCGAACATGCAGCTCAGGACCTTGACACGCGACAACAAAACCATTCGGGGTAAGGCGTATATGCATGTTCTGAATGCGCTTCTACGCCTGCGTCTGCTTTGCGCTCATGGCCGAGATTTACTGCGCGAAGAGGATCTTCAGGAGCTCGAGGGCATGAATCACAGCAGTGCCATTGATTTGGGCGACGAGCCGGGGCTCCAACCTATGGGCACTTTCATTTCTGAACGAGAGGCTTACCAGCTCCTGAAGGCACAGAGCGATACTGAGCTAGACTACTGTGCAAGTTGCAGTCGTCCCGTCGTGGGAGACAAACTTCAGCAGAACGACGCCACCGACTCGGATTCGTCTTCCTCGGAGGAGGAGGAGGGGGAGGATGAGGACGTGTTTGGCTACCTCACTCCATGCTTCCACTTGTACTGCCCCGATTGCAAGGAGAATCTCGACGAGACGACAAAGCCTCCACTGCTTCGCATTGACGGCTATCATGACTGCCCTGTCTGCGACGCATACGTCAGGTACGACTTCTTCACTCTGTCTCGTCGTAACTTCCAGAAGTTTATCGACGACCACACCCCGGAAATTCGCAAGGGCAAACGCGCAGCGTGGAACGCCAACAACTACACTGGCCCACACACCAAGGTCCTTGCTCTACTCGCGGAGCTGGATAGATCTCGCGAAGAGACTGCTGCTCTTCCAGATGGTGAACCACCTATCCGCAGCGTTGTCTTCACTGAGTGGACTTCATACATCGATCTGATCGAATACGCCTTGCAGCGTCACGGCCACAACCCTCTTCGCCTTGACGGCACCATGCGTGTCTCACAGCGTGCCCAGGTAATTGAAAGCTTCAGAAGCGACCCCAACGCCACCGTCCTTCTAGTGTCCATCAAAGCCGGCGGCCAAGGTCTCAATTTCACAGCCGCCAACAAGGTCTACATGATGGAGCCACAGTATAATCCCGGCCAAGAGCAACAGGCGATCGATCGTGTACACCGCATGGGCCAGCAGCGCGACGTTGAGATCACCCACTTCATCATGAACGACAGCGTCGAACCCAATCTACTGAAGCTGCAAGACAAGAAGAAGAAACTGGCCCAACTCAGCATGGAGAAGAAGACCAGAAAGCAGCTCGCGCAGAACACCCTGGAGGATTTGAAGGACCTGTTCAAGTGAGGCGGATTGAGGATGGACAATGCGGGTTGATTGGGCGGGCGGAAAATGCGTCAACTGAAAAGATCTCTTTTGTCTCATGATACCCACATATACTGTTGGCTGGGAACCGGTATCTCTGGCGTTTGGGGAATTAATAATTTCTGGCCTCCTACAATAGGTAGGTGCAATAATTCATGATCACTCACAATTCTCTTCTAATAATTCCGTGACCACTCGCGAAAAATGCGTCAAGCGGAAAAGACTCATGTGTCTCACCTTACCCACAGATACTATTACTTGGGAATTGTTATCTCCAATGCAACTCTCTTTCAGCGGCAGTCATCTGTTTCAGGGCGATGTGCTCGAGGATAGCTGCGCAAGTTCTCCAGAGATCGCCTCTCTAAAATACGACTTTCTCAGTGGCAACCGTCCGCCTTGGGCCACTATACTTGAAGATAGCTACATGAAGACTCCGGAGATCCCTTCTCTCGAATACGAGTCTCTCAGTGCCAGCCATCCATCTTGGGTTACGGTATTCAAAGATAGTTGCACAAGGACTCCGGAGAGCGCCTCTCTCAAGTACGAGTCTCTCGGTGGTATCCATCCTCTCTAGACCACTATGCTCGAGGATAGCTACACAAAGACTCCAGAGATTGCCGCTATCAAATCCAACTCTCTCAAAGGCAGCCATTCGTTTTAGGCCAAGATACTTGAGGATAGCTGCACAAAGACTCCGGAGATTGCTGTTCTCAAATAGGACTCTCTCAGTGACAGCTATCCGGTTTAGGCTCCTGTGCTTGAGGATAGCTGCATTGACCTGCCGATATCGATGCCCGCTATAAGGCGCCATGCGGGTGCATAGCTTGCTGAACGACACGGAAGTGTTGTGAGCCTCGGCGGACTGTTTCAGCTCCTCGTTGTGCTTGGTCTGCTCGGAGGAGATCTGCTTTTCGTGTTGTTTTGACAAGTCTGCCCGCAGCCGCTGCTTTTCTCCGATTAGAGCATGCCGCTGACTGTCGATGTCTGCTCGATTAGATTTATCCTTGCTCGTCAGGTCGTCGGCGTGCTGTTTTTGTATCTTCGAAAGCTCGTCCGATGCCGTGTCAAGATTGCACTTTTTTCCGCTTGGAAGTCATCTCGCTTTTTTAATAGATTGGGAAGAAGCCACCCACGATGGAGCGCTATGCTCCTCTCGAACCTCGTCTGCTGGTCGGTCTGTTGCTGTGTGTGTTCTGCAATCAACCCTTCGACCTTCTGATTATGGTCAAACTGGAGTTTGTGCTTGAGGATGTTTGCTTCGGATAAGTCGCTCTTGTACTTGTCGATCGCCTTTTGCATGTTCGCGTGTTGATCGAGCATTTGCCGATCCCGCTCGCCGAGAGATCTTGCCCGGGCGTCCAATGATTGTTGCTTGTCATGAAAACGGGGCTGACGGTCGGTATCTTGCAGCTCATTGAGAGTAGCAGCTGCTCTCATCCTTTCTCGCTCGAGGGAGGACATTCTGTCGTTTGTGCCTTCCGTTTCCTCATTTGAATGGTCGAGTTCGAGCTGAATTAGACGTACGTTTTGATTCGTAGCGGCTTGAACACAACGTCGGTCTCTGCAGATTGATTTTGCAACTCCGTGTATGCAGTCTGCCTTCCCGCCAGAGGAGTCTTGTATCCCCAAGTGATGCCAGAGGATAGCTGCGCAACGACTGCAGGGATGCTTGATGATGAAAGCGACTATCTCAGTGACAAGTGCACATTCTGAGTGCATCAGAAATGAGGACAGCTACACCATGACTACGGAGATGCTCGATTTCAGAGCCGACCATCTCAGTGGCAAGAATTTTTTGAATGCACGATTCGCGAGGGTAGTCACACCGTGAACTCAGAGATGCTCGTTTCTGGAGTCGACTTTCTCAGGTTTAAGTAGATATCTTGAGGGCACGATACCTGAATAGAGCTGCGTTACTGCGATCGCCCAAGCCTGACGGGACCACCACGAACGTGACGGAGAGACCGTGTCAAAATCCAGTACCTCTCGATAGCACTACACATCGCTTCATATTCCAAGCCAGACGGTACTTGCACGACTGTGACGGAAAGACTATGCCAAACATCCAGTACCTCTCAATGGCACTCCATCTAGCTTCATATCCCAAGCAAGACGGTAGTTGCACAACTGCGATGGACATGCCATGCCAGCCGGGCGTGCCTCTCACTGGCGCAATTACTTGCTTGATTGCCTAAGCCAGAAGGTACTTGTACGAGTGTGGCAGAGACATTATGCCAAACTGCCGTATCAACTTTGGTATTGACTGGTATCTATGCTATTCCTCTGCTCTGCTGGTATATATGTATAGTACAAAACTCGCGAATCGTCTCAACAACAACATAGGCATTTCGATGCTCCCATGAGACGTCAAGAACGCCTGGCAAATCAAAACAATCATCATGAAGTTGCTATTACATACAACTTCCCTCCAGACCTTTAATTCCACCCAATCAACACCAAGTGAAAACCGGCGGCCTGCTCTTGACCATCTCCAACCTCTCAACGATGACCTTCCGCCTACTCCCCTCTTGATCCCTGGCAGCCACGAAACCGAGATCGCCATCACCCTCGTCGTCACTATCATCGCCGAAAGCTCGTCGCACTGCAAAGCTAGACCTCCGCTTTCCAGTATCCCATACACGCTTTGAGGAGGGAACATCGTAGGACATGCGCGGCTGGCCAACAGTAGTGGATCGAAGAGCCGAAGGTCTCGAAGGAGCGCCAAGGCGTGTCGAGGTCGATTGCTGCGCATCGTACGACTGCGCCATGGGCAAGTCTGTGCTGGCCTTTTGCACTTGCGGTAAGAGCTCTGAGCTGTTCTGGCGGGAGTGATTGAAGGGATTCGCGCTCGGTTCGCGGTCAGGCGTGGGCCCACCGAGACCCAGCAGGTCGACTTGCGACTTCGTCGGCGCCGAAGCGTACGCGGCGCTGATGTCCATCTCTTCGTGTGCTTCGTTCTCCTCGCGGATGCCGCGCGGGCGGGAGTGCAGGTTCTTGACTTGCTGGCGCATTTCCTCCGAGGGCCTGCTCATGGGGACGGCGACGGGGATGTCGACCAGATCGTCCCAGACGCAGACGCGGTTGCGGCGTGTTAGCTCTAGAGGTCCGTGGTCGGGGGTTTTGAGGGTTTCTACCACGTTCCACGCCTGGCCTTTCATCACGGCTATTTGGCGAGCGAACATGCGTTCTTTGAAGTCGGCGTCGAGTTCGAAGCATTGGCGCAGCTTGACTTGGGTGTCGGTCCACCATTCTTTGGATGTGAGGAGGGGTAGGAAGTGGCGTCGAGTGCGCTCGGTGAAAGGACGGCCGATCAGGCTGACTGGGAGGAACAGCCAGCCGAATGGGTAGCTTCTCCAAGCATCCGGGTGTTTCCATGGCCAGGAGAGGGAGTTGTCGATTGCGCCTAGTCTGGGCGTTGCGCTGTCCTCCTCGGAAGACGGACTTGTCGTCATATTCTCGTGTCGTCTGTGATATTCCCCTGCCTCGCTAGAATCGGCATGGCCATTCTGTTGTCTGTCGCTCTTTGGCGGTCTGGCCACAATTTCCGCCGTCTGCTTCTCTCGATCGATCCGTATCATCCAATTGTCCGTGCCTCGATCCGTATTTCTCATGATGTAGTCCAAGATCACCAGCTTTTCCAACTGCTCCCTGAAACTCTCCTGCAAAGCATCAGACCAGAACTCATGTCTTGCCCGACTCTGTTCGCGGCTGTTCAATCCTTCCTCCTCATCACTGTCGGCGCCGGCCTGTCGACTCTTTGGTCTGCAGTCGTCCGCCCATAAAGTCTTGCGTTTCCGCTTTGGTGCGTCTCTGAATGTGCTGTTGTGGTGATCTGGCCAAGGGTGTTCCCTGAAGAACTCAGTCGCACCTTTGAATCCCTTCAAGAAAACCTGAAATGAACCCTGCTTTTCCGGCAAAGGCTTGCCCTTCCGGTAGTATGCTCTGCGATCCCAGAAATCGTAGAAAAAGCTTTTACTCGACAAGCTGACGACTTCCGTATATGGTACGATGTTGGTGCGCAGCTGGCAATCGAGCACGTACGCCGCCGCTTCAGAAACATAAGACAAGTTTGGAATCAAACACGCCCGACCGAAGAAGAACGGGAACAGGTTTCTGTGTATCCATTTCGTCCACTTGGGGTTCTTGCTCGCGTATGGTTCCTCGTCTTTCGGTTTGAAGACTCCCAAGACCTTCCCGCTGCTGTTTCTTGCGAAGTAGCTTCCACTGCTACCCTGCGCGATGAGCGTTGGGTGTTTGCCCATTTCGATCGCAGTCCTCACACTTTCCACAATGTCGTCGAATTCGAGTTTTGACAACCTCTCGCCAGCATCTGAATGATCGGCGTCGAGTTGCTCTTTGGTAGCAGGTCGAATTCCTTCTGGTGCCTGAAAGACTGAGTGGTGTATTTCAAGGTGTTCATCGTCTGCCGTCTTCCCTTTAACTCGACGAATCTTGAATCGCTCTTTGATCTCGTCCGCCCATCTCTCCAACCGCGCGTTTATGGCTTTGATATCAACGCCGCTGTTGGCTCGCTTTCGTCGTGTTGGTCGTCCAGGGGATGATGGACCGGAGGGGATGTGCATGCGCTCGCGGCGCTTTGGTTGTATTGGCGCGTACGAGGCGTCTGTGGAGATTCTGTTGGGGTCTCGAAAGGGATCTTCTTCATCGGAGGAGTAGGGTAATTCCTCCTCTTCCTCTTCGGCTTGGGCTATGCGAGCGTAGCCGGAAGTTGGGGGGCGAGGCATTGTGAGTAATTTGCCAGGGTTTGACCATTGATTGCCTTGTCTGACGTGTTTCGAGGAAGTAGGAAAATTGTGTTCTGTATGTTTGGATTATTTGCTAATGAGTTGTTGTTGTCGCCTGTCAGGTGTCATGAATGGGGACTTTAGGATCTGGGGCATCGACGACTAGCACCACCGGTGGACAGACCGCGGCTCTGCGGTAGGCGGTCGAGGCGGTTAGTAACGAACGGACCGCGACCGCCCCTCAAACGCCTGATTGTGAATTATCAAAAGACTCAATAATGAGACCGGATATGAACAGACCATGGAGCCTGTTGAATCATCCTTGATTGCATTGGAAAAGCTGAATATGGCTGTCTATCGACGTGGCGAAGTAATAAACCGACTTCAGCTAATATCACAGGTTGTAATGGTCTTGCTGAAGTACCTAGCCTCGTCGCGAGATCTTCTCATAGTTATTAGATGTTTTGAAACCTTATCTCATTGCAGATGATCCCTGTCGATCTACAATCTCCAAGGAGATAATCACAAAGAGGGAAACCAGAGTTTGGGAGAATGGCAAGGCGACCTTGATACTTGATGCATTACAAGACTGATTTCCTGGAAATTGACAAGTAGAGGAAGCAAATCATACCAACGCCTACGAGTAAAAGACACGAATCGCTTACACATCAGTTCATCTCGCATCGTGAACTAACCAGCGCTTAGTCTAGTCGGACGGCATACGGCAAGGGATAAGGTATTGCTATCTTATCGCAACCCCTTATCAATGTTTAACAAGTGCTTTCTAGAAAGTCATTGATCGCTGCGAGTATCTTCATATTGTCAATCTTCTATCCAATCAATTATTACATGGCATTGTGTGGCATCTATCTCATCGTCCATCTGCACTTTTAAGCGCCTGCCATCGTTTCAAGCGGCATCAATTGATCGAAAGACGCCGTCAATCCAGAGCTGTCTATCCTCCGCCGCTCTGTGATTTCCAGGAATCGCAAAACGACATCTCTTCCTATCATTTATACGACCCGTCAATGCTCCAAGTCGCAGCGCCTCCACCGGAGCACATCCGCCAAGCACCTCTCTTTCCGAACCCGCAGACTCGACAATCGAGCTCGCATCCTCCATTCCAGTTGTCTGTTACCAGACCGCAATCATCCTCGAAAGATCTGCCTGAACAATACAAGTACGGCTCTGGGCAGCTCCCTGCTCTTGCTGCTTTGGCATCCTTGGCTGCCAGCGCTCCTGCTGCGCCGGTGAAGCGTGAGAGTGATAGTGAAAGTGAGAGGTGAGTGAGAAGAAGGCGGCGGAATGAGGGATGGCGGTCGAACAGAGGGATGCGATGTTTTAGACCAGCAAGAGCATTGTTGCAACCAGAATATCGGGCACAACCATTGAAGGCACAACAAGAGTGTCTATCTCAACGAATCTTCTGTCGCAAAGCCAGCTCCTCCTGCCTCCTACGCCAAGCCGAGGCCGGCGTCTGCAAAGCGCAAAGCAGAGCATCACCAAACTGATTCCTTCCTTCTACAGCAAACTCGACCAGTCGCCCGACAACATGAGCCAACCTCATTACGCCCCGGCAGCCACCGCGGGCGGGCAACAGAATGGGCCGGTAAGTCGATCATATGCCGCGACTTGTCGCCTCGAGAACAGGAGCCTTATCAGATTGCGCTCCATATCGATAACAGCAATCGATACCGATTACCTCCATCAACAAACATTCACAAACATGCATTTGTACGTACATCAATGATCTGACACCTCCCTCACAGCCCGTGTGCCAAAACTGCACCACCTCCACCACCCCGCTCTGGCGACGCGACGAAGCCGGCTCCGTCCTCTGCAATGCCTGCGGCCTCTTCCTCAAACTGCACGGCCGCCCGCGCCCCATCTCGCTCAAAACCGACGTGATCAAATCGCGCAACCGCGTCAGAACCTCGCAAACACCGCGCAAACACGACCGCAATGGCAACCCCACCGACCTCTCCCCTCACACTCACACCCACTCCCAGCCGGGTCCAGGCTTTCCCGCCGCCCACCCCGACGTCGCCCACGCGGGCCATGCCGGAGCAGCGCCGCCGTACGTGCCTCACAACCTCCCTCCCGCGCCTCAGATGGGCAGCGGAGCGCAACAAAGTCACGACCGCCTCGCTTCTCCCGGCGCCTCGCTGAGCCGCAGCGGCACGCCGTCGCAACAGCACGCGCATCACCACCAGAACCCCAACATAGCGCCGCAGCACATCTTCGACACGGTGTCCATGCCTGCAGACTCGTTCGCATCGCCTGGTCCGCACCATCTCGAAGCGCCTCAGAGCTACGACGCCGTCGTGGCGCAGAACAACGCGCTGCGAACTCGTGTTAGCGAGCTGGAAGTGATCAACGACTTGTTCCGCGGGAGGGTGAGCGAGCTGGAAGCTTCGGAGCAAGAGGCGAGGCGGGAGGTGGAGTCTCTGAGGAAAGAGCTGGAGAGCGTCAAGAAAGGTGATGCGAGTGCGGAGGTCGCCGTGGAACAAAAGGCGCAGCAGGAAAAGGAACAGGAGCAGGAACAGCAAAATCACGGTCAAGATCAGAGTGAAGAGCAAGACCACAAACCAGACGAGCAGGAAAGATCGCCCAAGAGAGCACGAACGGAAGAGAGAGCGGAGAGCGGCGAGGCAGGGTTCGCGGAATTCACCAGGAGCGAAGAAAGTCAGGAGAACGCGGAGAGTCATCATGAGCAGTGAGTGTGAGCGCGGGCGTATGCCTGTGTCGGCACGCCTGTGGATGTTTTCCTTCTTTCGCCCAGCCGTTCTCCTCTCCATCGTCGTCGTCTTAATACCTTTCTGTGTTTGACACTAGCACATATACCCAGTCACGGCTTGTCTTATCCGCAAGAAGAGATGGATGGCAAGCTGGACTAGCATTTTTTATAAGCTTGAATGTTTAGCTTACGATAGGATATATATCTTAATTGATACGATATGCTTTATATTTCACCAGTCATGTCATCAACCTTGGAGTCCTCTTTTGTAATTCGGCAATTGGAGACTGTGTTGTATTATGATACATGGTAAGCTGAATAAATGTGAACAACAAATCAGCTCTAACAAAGCATTGCCACCCACCTCTTCACCTCACCAACTTCTCCACCAACCCCCACATCCTCGCCTGCACCGTCCAACCAGCCTGATACACCCCAGCCCAACTCAAGGGAACCGCAACCCCATCCAACCTCCTAAGCCAAAGCGCCAACAGCGCCGCCAGAACCGCCGTTCCAGTCGCAACCGCCGGCCTCCGGTACCTCAGCGCCAGCACGCGCGCCCGCTCGAGCATTTTCTGCCTGTGCTCGTCCCTCCTGATATCCTCGGCATGTCGCTCAAGAAACCTCTCCCCGTCCTCTAGCGATTGCGCAGCGAGCGCTGGCAAGTCGCGTGTCGTTTTCAGCACGCTGTTGGAGGAGATGCGGAACCAGGTTAGGCCTGGGAGGCGGTTTGGGGGGTGGGAGGCGTGTAGGGAGGCGGAGCGGGAGATCAGGGCGTCGAGGTCGAGGGGTTTGGGGAGCTTGGAGAGGATGGAGTGCAGCATGTCGTGTTCGTCGGCTTCGAGGGAGAGGAGTTCTTGTTTGCGGGAGAGGATGATCTGGGATGGGAGTGATTGGTTAGGTTTCTTTGAGGGGTTTTTTTCTTGTTGAGGGGATGCGGGCTTACGGTGGCGTAAAGGTAGATGGAGGCGACTGCTTCGTTGGTGAGGAGGTAGTCGAATAGGCGAGCTATGTCGCCGTATTCTTGGATGTCATGCGCGTAGAGGGTCAGGGTGGCGGAGAGGGCGAAGTAGAAGGGCGCTGTTTGGCTGAGGTGGTCGAAGAGTTCCGCATCTGCTGCTTTCAGGATGGCAGGTAGGAGCTGGAGATGGGATATCGCGCCGGTCATGGTCGGCAGCATGAAATCACGGATGCGCAGGAGGGATAGCCGAGCGACGGCTGGAGGTGCCGCTTCGGCTCCGAGGACGAGTAGCAGAACCTGCACGATGTCATGATAGCCCTGGAAGTAGGAGAGCATGGGATGTCTCCGCAGCACTTCGGTAATGACATTTGACAACTCCTGCTTCCGCGCGTCTAGGCGCTTGTCGGACTCGCCTGTCCGGTGTTGTTATTCGTCAGGGGACAACAATGGACGGGTAACTGCATTTTGCGCTGGCAAACGAGGTGGGGAATCATACCTTTCGGGTAGTAGATGAAACTGCGGTCGACATCAAGGTCTTTCTGTGTTTCTTCTGAGTGTTGTGGTAGGTCTTCCCAGTCGACGTGGTCGTCTTGTGTATCCTTGACTCCTAGGACGATTGGCCCTGTTGATGGTAAGCATTGGGTCCACTGTTGAGAATAGTCGTGTTTAACATACATACTACACGGCGAACCTCATCATCGATCAATCCACCCGAACTCGATGCAAGCTCACTAAGCGCCTGGTAGTCTCGGCTCTCAGTGGCATTGATGATGAGCTGTACTTTAGCCTCTTCCGCCTCGCTTAGAGCTTGTTTTTTGACTCCGGACAAGGGTGGAACCTGATTCTCCTTGAGATGGGTAGATGAGCTGGTCGATGGTGCATCTGACCTGCTGTCGTGCACAGGGATGTCTTCGTTGATAGACGCCGCCTCCATGTCGGTGGGCATGTCGTACCGGCTTGCCGATGATTGAGATACCGGCGGCCGCCACGCCTAAAATACACCGGGCCGTGGTGACGCTTGTGCTATGCAAGGAGTAGAGGGACAAGACTGCCGTGCAAACACACGTGGTACCAAACGTGGGAGAGAGTCGGAATTTATTACCAGCGCGGTGGGTATGGGTTTAAACGATCGGGAAGCTGTCCAGTCAAGCCGTGGGGCCAGTTATTTGGTGAAGCACGGGGAGGCGGGTCGAGGTCGCGCGTGTGAATTCGTACAACGAGACGATGAGACTACTGCATGCGACGGACGAGGATTGTGATACATCGCATTTGGCCGCCTTTTCATGCAAGTCTGCTCGGGATCTGCGCCACCGCCTTGGGAGTCAGTGAGGAAGATGCACCAAAAGCCGGCCACCCATGACGCCTTGGTCGCAATCTTACCGAGCAGTTGTTGACGAGAAGTGCCGCTGTGGGTTATTACTCGCAGCAGCTGCAATGTGCTTCAAGCGTACAGGTAGGGTTTCAATGATGAGTGGTGAGGTGAGGTGAGGTGGATGAGGTCGGATTGGCTTGACAGGTCCAGCCGTCATGTAGTATCTTTCCCAGCACGCGCTTGCAGTGAGAGACGATGATGAAGATGTTGGTGGGTGTGGAGAGAAGCAGCCAGCCAGCCAGCCAGACGGTGGCAGAGAGACGAGCGAGATGCCAGGAATTTGCTAGCGAAGCACCACAACATCCACGACAATACTTGATAATATTGTACCTTGTCCAACATACATATCACACATCAACCAGTGACACCACCGCCGCCCCCGTCGAGCCGCATCACTCCAATAATCGCTTGTCAAAGAATTTTTCCCCCATCCACTGCCCACTTGCGCCCAAAGCAAGGCACACCTCAAACACTGCAGTAACACCCAGATAGGTTGCTGCAGTCATTGCCCTCTCCGGCGCCTCGTATTACAACAATACACACACCAAGTCAGCGACACTCCGAGATATTTATTTGACTGACATTCATTCACACGCTTCCGAAGGGAGCAGACTCAATGTTCTGACTCTTCGCCCACCTTTCGTGCGAATCATGTTCTCATAATGGGGTCAGTCCAGCCTCCTACAGCCACAATGTCCAGGCCCGGGGTCCTCACCAAGAGCATCGTTCGCTCACCAGTTTGTAAATATATCTTACATGCCCGCATTCGCCACTGGGACTTCAACGATGTCGTATTCGTAGGCGAGGATTTCATCCACGTCAAGCAAGTCAAGCACAATGGCCATCTCGAACACATCGCCACCAAGGACGACTTTGGAGCTCGCATTTGGACGGCAAAAACATTCAACCTCGAACCTGATCTACCAGACAGTGGAGACGATTTAATCAAGAAGGAACAAACGGGCGACAATGCCGGCCCCTCTGGGAGATCTGGACCACCGCAGTGTGTCGTACTCGCTTTGGACTCGTGCGATCTTATGTTCTTATATCTCGAGGATGATGGCACTGGGAATCCAAAATTCAAGCATCAGTCGTTGCTCACTCCACGGTTTGAGCAGCAAATCCATCAACCGGGAGTGCACCTCGCAGTCGACCCCTATTCTCGAGCGGTTGCTCTTGCCGCGAGCGAACGAGAAATCCTCGTCTACGCCGCAAAAGACACTGCCCAAATTCAACGTGAGATCGCTTTATCACACCCGGACTGGTACCCCGTCAACAGAGAGCGGGCATTCACAACGCAGGGCGTGATCCAACACATGGATTTCCTCCTTCCACCCGACAAAGACCCAGATCACATTATTTTGCTCCTCATCGTCATCGAAAATCGCAAAACTAGGGCCGTCTGGATCGATTGGTACGGCAATTCGGAGCTCATTCGCGCTCAAACACATCAGTCTCAGACTATCGACACCGCCAGGACTGTGCCCAGCTTACTGATTCCACTCAGAGAGGCCTCTTTCCTCTTGGTCACTGGCGCTGAAATGAAACTGCAAAAAGATATCCTGTCCGGATCAATGCGAAGTATTGTCCTTCGGCCTGGAAATGAGTTGCCTTCCTATCCCGGCAGCTCTTCAAGAAAACCAGTCTGGACCAGCTGGTGCAAACCTCAACGCAACAAATCGGCGAGACAAGGCCAGGATGACATTCATCTCGTCCGAGAAGATGGCCTGGTCTTACTCGCCACTGTCACAAGCATCGATACCATTTATACGTGCCATGCAGGAGATGTACGGTGCCACGTCGGCACCGCCTTCGCCTCGCTCGGCGATCCCAGCGACCCGGATATTCTTGCTGTGGTCGGCGATATGAGCAACGGTCGGGTGGTCCATATGGGCAACTGGCCATCCGCAGGCATCATCAACAACAAAAGTAGAGTCGACACCATGGAGATGCAAGACAGCGAGATTCTGTCCAATTGGGCATCTTGCGCGGATATGGTCGTTTCGAATCTGCCACATTCACTGGGAAGATCAGCGCGCACCACTGATGCCGTCTTTGTGACTTCCGGCCGTCAGCCGTACGGCAGTATTACCGAACTTCGAAAGGGTCTCGAGGCGCGATTGGCCACTTACTTTGAAGTTGACGGATTGAAGAATGCGATGGGCGCTTGGGTGCTTCCAAATGTTTCGACTGGTTCGATCTTGATTTTGCTCTCCTCGCCTTCGTCAACGCGCCTGCTCGACATCACTCCAGACTTGCGCGGCTTGAGTGAGTTAGACGATACTGAAACCGGTGCAATGGTTTTCAGTGAGCGTACTCTCACGGCGAACGCACTTGGACATGGCCATCTTGTGCAAGTGAGCGAAACGGCGATCTGCACTAGCGCGAGTATCATGTCCAGTTTCGAAGATCGCTCTCGGTGGGATGCTGGTAATGAATGCACTATCGTCGCGGCCTCCGTGGAGCCCAGCCACAATTGTGTGATTGTCATTGAACGAAGCAGCGAAGGCTCAAAGCTTGTGACTTTCAAACATCATTCCCAAACCGGAGCAGACGAAGACGATGGAGAACCGGAAGGTCTGCAACAAATCCACCAGCCAAAAACGTTGGGAAATGTTCCCACATGCCTGGCTACCAATGTGGTTGGAAACAGCATCATTGGTGTTACCGCCACTGTCCAGGGCAAGCTTCAAGTCTTCAAGGTCAACACCACAACATCTCCTACATTGACTCTACTTGACTCGGTGCAAATCATCGAGGACCAGCAAAGTTTGTGCGACAATATTGTGCTGCTGCACCCAGCCCAAGCAGAAACCAATTCGCATCATCTCATTGCTGCATGCGGCCTACGGGACGGCAGATTGATTTCTGCCATCATTGACACTGCAAGCTCGCCCGCGTTTGGTCGTGTCCAGAGCGTGGACTTCGGTCACGAGACAGTCAGACTGCATCGACAATCGAGCGATGCGGGTAAAGCATTCGCATTCAGCGGAGTCGATACTTGCGTGATCACATGGGATGGGCCGTCTGCTGTGTCTCTGAACGTGCAAAACCTTTGGATGTCAGATTTGGCCCGACCAGACATGGCACAAGGCGCCATTACGACTGTTTCATCCGTGCCTTCCAGCGAGTACCTGAGTGGAACCGAGCTCATTGGATCGCTCGCCGACTCTCTCGTGATCATCTCTCCTACTGAAGTCTGTTTCGCTTCTCTGGATCAAAACACAACCGTAGTTCCACGACAGATCCCAGTATCAGGCACGCCAACTCGCTTGATTTACGCCGAGCAACAGCGGAACCTAGTCTGCGCCTCCGTCTCCTCTGACGTCCGCTCATTCCCATCGAACAAACGAAACGCCCAACCAGAAGTGCGGCGGCAGATCTGGCCAGTCATTGACTTCATTCCAGCAGACAGGGACTTTGAACCGTACCGATTCGACTTGCAACCTGGAGAATCTGTGTATGCTCTTCTGGAGTGGTCTTTCCAGCAAAACGGCAAACGCTACTGCTTCGTTATGGTTGGAGGCAGTTACACGAAACAGAACCAAAATGTGAAAGGGCGCATTGCTTTCTTACAAGCAAGCTATCGCAACGGGCAGATCGACAACGTCAAAGAAGGCCGCAGCGTCACATTCGATCATCCCGTATACTGCCTGGCACTGTACGACGAGCTGACATACATCGTATGCACCGGATCGAACATCTTGCTATCCAGATTCGACACCACCGAAAGGAAATGGGAGAACATATGCACGCCCTTCAAGCTAGCGAGCAGAGGAACCGCCATCTCGGTCTCGAAACCACTCATCCACATCTCAACAGCCACAGACGGCCTCGTGACTCTGCGGCTCGAAAAGCCCACCACACCAACAGAAGAAGAAGACTTCACGCACCGCCTCGTGCTCGTCGCACAATCTCCAAGAATCGACGACTCAATCAGCCACACCGTCGTCTCTCTCCCCAGCAAAGAAGAATCAGAAGAAAAACAACAATCCAACATCGCCCTCCTCTCCACGCGCGACAGCCTCCTCCTAGGCCTCAGCTCGCCCCACCCCACCTCTCCCACGCGGCACCGCACGCGCCTCCTCTTCGAAGCCGCGCTTCCCCAATCCCTCATCCGCATCACGCAAGGCGCCACCCGCCCGCTCTGGCGCACAGCACCACCAGCAGGCGTGCTGGCCTCGAACATCATCGGCCTCTCCACCGACGGCTCCATGACGGGCATCAGCCTGTTGGACGAGAGGCTCTGGCGCCGTCTGTTCTGGCTGCAGCGCGTGGTGGAGTGGAGTGTGGATTTCAGCCCGCATTTGGCGCGGCTGCCGCCGTATGGTGTTGATGATGAGGTTGGCAGGGGGAGGGAGAGGGGTGTGCCGGTTGGGTTTGTTGGACGAGAGGAGAATGAAGAGGATGAAGAGGAAATTGCGCTTTTCCCCTCGGACGGTCTTGGGCCGGAGGCGGATAGGCATGTTGACGGGGATGTGTTGGCGAGGGTGCTGGGGAGGGGTGGGGTGGAGAGGTTGAAGGCTGCTTTGAGGGAGTTGGCAGACAGGCAGGATAGGGTTGGGCAGTGGGTTAAGGGGCATTTGGATGGGGAGGTGGAGGCTGTGGAGGGGGTGGTAGAGGAGGTGAGGGGGTTGGTTGATATGTGGATGTAAAATTGTTGGGTGTTCTGGGGGAGAGTGGATGTGCTTTTCTTTGTGTCTTTCTTTTCTTCCGTTGTTCTTTTCCTTTCCTATGTCTTGCGCACAGCTCAACGCGATATCAGGAAAGACAGGCAGTTGGATGCATGATGAGATGATGAAGAGAGGATTTATTGATCTTATTACTACCGGCCATATTGATGTCGAACATGATCCATGGCAACATAAAGAAACCAAGATTCTTTTCGAGATGTTTGTTGTAGCAAAGTCTTCAAGTCGGCGTGTACATCAAATACCAGGTCGATTGTAAGTGAACGGAAATCGCCTATCAACATGACGTAGGATCATTTAGCCAAAAATCCCCCAGACTTGGATCGGCAGGGGTGGAAAGACTACTCCAGCACTACCGACCGCTAGACCCCTCACAAACACCTGGTACGAGCATTCGTCGACTTATACCTTCACGCAACCTTCCAAGACGTAGGTAGTACCACCAAGCTACCCATCTAGAAGAGAGAGTGTCACAGAAACATATCATCTACACCGCCAATCCATTCTCTTGCCAACAACACCTCACCCAACCCACCACCGACATGTCCTCATAGCCTCACCCAACCATGCCCTTCAAATCGCCCGAATCCTACGAACTCGACCGGCCGGTCTCCCCCTCGCGCGAACCCTTCGACGGCACGCACCGCTACTCCTCCTCCGACTCCGAACTCTCCGTCATCGACGAATTCGACCCTCTCAAGAGCTCCGACCGCCCGTACCGCGACGACGCCTCGCAACCTCTCCGCTCCGTCTTCGACACCGACAGGAGCAGCAGCGCGCCCCAGCCGCTCGCATGGCTGGAAACCCAACGAGCGCGCGGCGGCGCGTGGTGGAAGCGCTGGCTCCTACCGAGCCGGTTCGTGTGCGTGCTCGCGCTGGCGTTCGCGGCGACATTGGCGCTGCTGTTGGCCGCCGGGGGAATTTGGGCCTGGCACGTCGCCGTGCCGGGAGATGGGCAGAGTGAGCCCTGGTACCCTAGTCCAAGAGGCGGTAGCGTGGAGGGGTGGCGGGAGAGTTATGGCAAAGCGAAGGAGTTGGTCGAGAAGATGAGTTTGGTGGAGAAAGTGAATGTGACGACGGGGACGGGGTGGAGTATGGGCTTGTGTGTGGGGAATACGGGGCCGGTGGATAGGTTGCGCTTTCCGAGTCTGTGTTTGCAGGATGGACCGCTGGGACTGCGGTTTGTGGATAATGCGACTGCTTTTCCGGCTGGTGTGACGGTGGGTGCGACGTGGAATAGGGACTTGATGTACAAGCGTGGACAGGCTCATGGGTTTGAGGCGAGGAAGAAGGGCATTCATGTCCTGCTTGGGCCTTCGATGGGACCTCTGGGCCGTTTGCCGGCTGGTGGGCGGAATTGGGAGGGTTTCGGCGCGGACCCGGCACTCCAAGGCATTGCGGCCGCACAAACGATCAAGGGCATCCAAGACGCGGGCGTGATTGCGACTGCGAAGCATCTCGTCGGAAACGAACAGGAGCACTTCCGGCAATCGTGGGAATGGGGTACGCCAAATGCGATTTCGTCCAACATTGACGACCGCACATTGCACGAGATCTACGCGTGGCCATTCGCGGACAGCATCAGGGCGGGAGTCGCGTCGGTGATGGGAAGTTATAACCAAGTCAACAATTCGTATGCATGCCAGAACTCGAAGCTTCTGAACGGCATACTGAAGGATGAGCTTGGATTTCAGGGTTTCGTTCAATCAGACTGGCTCGCTCAGCGGTCTGGTGTTGCTTCCGCGCTTGCTGGGTTAGATATGTCCATGCCTGGCGATGGTGTGCGCTGGCAGGATGGCAAGCCGCTTTGGGGTCCGGAGCTTACTAAAGCGGTGCTCAATTCGAGTGTGCCACTGGAGCGTCTGGACGATATGGTTATGCGCATTGCGGCAGCGTGGTATCAGCTGGGACAGGATGATGAGAAGGCGTGGCCAACTCCGGAGAATGGTGGAGGGCCCAATTTCAGCAGCTGGACGGACGACGAATATGGCGAACTGCATCCAGGCTCGCCCAACTCGCATGAGAAGGGTGTTGTGAATAAGTTCGTGCCTGTTCGCAACACGGAAGAAGGTGGTGACCACGATAAGCTTGCTCGGAAGATCGCAAGCGAGGGCGTAGTCCTTGTTAAGAACGAGGACAAGATTCTGCCAATCCACCGCAACGGCGACGACTACCCAAGGAAGCACCGCGGTGGCAAATTCAAGATTGGGGTGTTTGGCGAGGATGCCTTCCCAAACCCCAAAGGCAACAATGCATGTCCTGATAGAGGCTGCAATGCGGGCACATTGGCCATGGGCTGGGGTTCTGGAGCTGTAGAGCTGCCGTATCTGGTCACACCCATCGATGCGTTGCGAAAGAACTTCGACGAAGACACGATCAAATTGACAGAAGTCAGCAGCAATCACGACTCGAAGGCGGAGAGTGTTGCCAGCGAGCAGGATCTCTGCATAGTCTTCCTCAATGCCGACGCAGGGGAGGGCTTCATCAGCTGGGACAGCGTCAAAGGTGACAGGGACAATCTTTACGCGCAGAAGGGAGGCGATGCCCTAGGGAAAAAGGTTGCTGCGAACTGCGGTGGCCATGACAGCAACGGCTCTGCGGCTGCGACGATCGTCGTCTTGCACACTGTTGGACCGACGATCGTGGAAGAATGGATCGATCTACCAGGTGTTGAGGGAGTGCTCATAGCACACTTGCCCGGTCAAGAAAGCGGAAATGCCCTGGCTGACATTCTCTTCGGCGATGTCAATCCCTCAGGCCACCTGCCTTACACCATCGCCAAAGCAGAGAAAGATTACGGACCCGACTCTGGCATCCTGTACTACCCCAACGGCGTCGTCCCTCAGCAGGACTTCAAAGAGGGTCTCTACTTCGACTACCGTTACTTCGACAAACATAACATCACGCCGCGCTACGAATTCGGCTATGGCCTTTCCTACACCACCTTCAACATATCGTCCCTACACATCGGCCCACAATCCCTAAAAGCCGGATCAGAACCCGCACCACGACCCAAGGGCATCGAGCCACCAACTCTAGACACCAAGAAGCCCGATCCCAAAGAAGCCCTGTGGCCCAGCGGACTGCGTAAGCTCAAGAAATACATCTACCCCTACATCGACTCCGTCTCCGATATCAAGACAGGCCACTACCCCTACCCATCCGGCTACACCACCCCACGCACGCCTTCGCCAGCCGGCGGCGCCGAAGGCGGCAACCCCGACCTGTACACGCCCGCGCTGAAACTCGAAGCCGCGGTGACCAACACGGGCTCCCTCGCCGGCTCCGCCGTGGTACAGCTGTACATCTCCCCACCGCAAGACGTGAAATCGCCTTCAGGCAGGGAAATCGCCATGCCCGTGCGCGTGCTGCGGTGGTTCGACAAATTCCACCTAGACGCGGGCGCGCGCACCGAGATGCTCGTCAATGTCACGCGGAGGGATCTCAGCTATTGGGATGTCGAGAGGCAGAATTGGATACTGCCCAGGGGCAGGTTTGCGGTTTGTTTGGGGTTGGGGGAGGGGGAGGAGAGGGTTTGTGAGGGGTTTGGTTTTGATGAGTGATTTTGTTAATATGGATCGTTCTTGGGGTGTTTGGTTTTGGACTCGTTGCCTTTTGGATGGAATGGCGTTCTTGGTGGGAATAGGACATGCATATATTTGGATGATTTCTTGAGATATTGTATACATAGGAACGAATTTCTGACTGGGCTTAACGAATAGATTGTCTTTCTGTTATCTCATGTGATATGCAAACTCTCATGCACATCGGCAGGCATATAATAAATGAAATAAGTAAGAAATATGAATGCATTTGTTTATGCATCTTGATGTTTCTAACAAAGCTTCGCCCAAAGCAGAAGCCGGTGTCGGGTCCACCTCGAGGCTGCGTCATCTCGCCTCTGCATTTCATTATTGATGCTACTGAACTCAACTACCGCCTTTGCGCCCAATGCGCCGACTAGCCTCTTAAAACAATAAGCACTACTGTCTTTCTTCTTACATCCTGATTTGCATATACCACGACTGCATCGCATTTTTTCTCTATATATCCTCCACTCGCGCTCGAGTCACAGCCGTATACAGCGCTCCTATCGCCGACACCTACACAACCTAACCACCATCTGCCCGATACCAGCAATCCGACATGCCACAAAACTCAAACGACGACGCCGACGATGAGATCAGGCCCTTAGTAGCGCCACGGGCGTCTTCAATCAAGCAGCAATCACAAATCCACCCCGATGCCAAACCAACTCTCTTGCAACGCCAGTCCTCGACCTTCAAATACCACACTTTCCCCGCCGCCCCGCCGCGCAACGTGGGCAACAGATCTTCAAAAGAGCGCCTGAAACAGGATGAACTCTCGAACAACGGCTCAATACGACAGCGGCGCAGCAGTCTGGGCAAGCGACTGTCGGGCGAACCGCTGAAGCAAGATGGGAATAACAAAGGACCCGACCGCTCGACTGGTCTACACTCTCCACCACAATCGGTGTCAAGTCGCGACTCTGAGGAACGTCACCACGACAGCGAGGACGAATCAGACGACGAACACCACGAAACACCCTTACCTCGCAAGCAGCTGGTGATCCTGGCCGTGATAGCACTGGCAGAGCAGACGGCGCTGAACAGCATAAGTCCCTACCTGCCAGAGATGGCGAGCACGTTCCCAGAAGTGGAGGAAGGGCAGGTAGGATTGTACGTGGGACTGATCGCGAGTTCGTTCGCGCTGGCGCAGTTCGCGACGAATTTCGCATGGGGTCTGCTGTCGGATCGGGTGGGGAGGAAGCCGATCGTGCTGCTCGGGACGTTTTTGACGGCGGTGTGTTTCGTCGCGTTTGGTTTCTGTCGCACGCTGTGGCAGGCGGTGCTGGTGCAGGCGATGATGGGTCTGGTCAACGGAAATCAGGGCGTGATCAGTACGTGTTTGGGGGAGATTACGGATCGCTCGAATCAGAGTCGCGCGTTCACTTACTTGCCGGTCATCTATGGGCTTGGTGGTATTACGGGACCTATTGTGGGTGGGTTGCTGGTGTTCAAGAATATCCCGTTCACTCAGAAGGAAAACCCGTACCCTTACTTGGGCCCGAATTTGCTGTCAGCGGCGGTGCTGGCGATCGATGGCATTTTGACGATTTTCTTCCTTGAAGAATCTCTGGACGAAGCGAGAGATATGCCGCCCTTGAGCAAGCGTATCGGCACGCTCTTCACCTGGATTTGGCAGTTCACCAGCTCGCGACGACCAACATATCTACGACGCAGCGCGATGCGCAGAAAGCAAAAGCAGCAGCAACAGCAGCAACAATACGGCGCCATCTCCCAAGAAACAGACGAAAACGACTCCGAAGACTCCTACTCCGACGAAGACACCGCTTCCATCGCCTCCATACCCGCCTTCTTCACCTCCTCCAACAACAGCTCCAACCGCCTCCTCGCCCGCGAAGTTCTCAACCGCGACACGATCCTCCTCCTCTTGACCTTCCTCATCTTCCAACTAGCCAACATCTCCTTCAACAGCCTCTACCCGATCTTCGCCCAAGCCCCACCCCCGACCGGCCGCGACCTCAACCCGGAAGAAATCGGCATCTCCCTCGCCTTCGCCGGCGTGATCACCATCGTCTTCCAAATCGGCATTTTCGGCCGCCTGCGCGAAAAAGCCGGGAACAAAGCCACCTACCGCGCAGGACTTGCAGGCTTCGTCGTCGCCTTCCTCCTCATCCCCTGGGTGGGGTACAAAGACGGCTCGCACGGCGGGACGAACGGACCGACCACGACGGTCGGCCGCGTCTGGCTCTGGACCGAGCTGGGCGGCGTTCTCATCATCAAAACCGTCGCGGCCGTGGGAGGCCTGACGTCCGCTCTTTTGCTGATCACGAACTCGGCGCCGTCGCACGCCGTGCTGGGGACGCTGAACGGGCTGGCGCAAACGCTCAGCGCGGCGGGGAGGGCGGTGGGGCCGTTCATTAGTGGAGGGTTGTTTACTGCTGCGACGAAGGTGCAGTTTAAGGGCGAGTTGTTGGCTTTTGGGATTTTTGGCGGGATTTCGTTCGTGGGGTTTTTGGCCAGTTTGGGTATTAGAGGGGCGGAGTTGGAGGCGGATGGGGTGAAGGACGGGGAGGGTGAGGGTGATGAGCATGGGAATGGGAGGGATGAGGAGAGGAGTGTGGGGAGGTGAAATTTATTATGATGGATGAGGGCATGAACGGGTTTGGTGGTTGATGATGATATGGTCGGCGAATCTTCTCTTCTGGTGGTCCTTTTCTGTTTCAAGAAGACTCCTCGCGAGAGCATTTCTCCTTTCTGTTTCCGAGCGAAGGCGTTTGTGGGAAGAGCGTGTGTATAGAAAGAAAAAGAAGGTAAATTGCAAGACTCAAAGAATGCGAGGTTTCTCGAAAAGTCAGCTGCTAGTATTCCATCTCACAACTCTGATAGGAGGTTGCGCGTACGACGATTTATCGATGACAGAGATGATGAGAAACAAGGACCATTTGGTAAGATAGATTTACTTTATCGGTTCGGGCCATCTGGCATGAAAAATACCAGATATCTAATGAGAGAATGAGCAGGTGCTTTTGAGATCCAATAGAAAACTGGGCGGGAGAGTCGCCTCTTGTAGCTTTCCAGGCTTCGTTGACTGGTTTCGAGGTGTTCCTCCCTCATGCTCCACTTTATGACATTTATTATCTATAATTGGGGTCTTGCGATGGATGGCGGTTTCTCTCCGGAAGTTGTGAACCAAACACAGTGGCAGAGGACGATGATGAAAGCAAGCACTCAAGGCACTTTTGAAAGAAACAATAAGTCGAAGCTAGATTCATTTTCGGATTCGTGTATATCATGGCCGTGAAAGAAGAGATAAAGAACAAGAGGATTAGATAAACGGAAAAGTCGTCACGAAGTACCAGGTCATTCTTCTCTCCCAACCCTTCCAAGAACCAGAGAGAAAGACCCTACTTCGTCCTCCCCGGCCTGGACCTCCAAACAAAATACCCACAAACCACCACCCCAACCGCATCCAACGCGACACCAAACCACAAACCCGCCCTCCACGCCTCCAACGGCCCCTCCTTATCGCCCACGTACCTCTCCACCGAACCCGCCATGCCGAGTCCCAGACTAATACTATAATTGACCATCGTACTAATCAAACTGGCCGCGATGCCCTGATTCTCCCTCGGCACAGCGTTAGACATCAACACCGAGCCCGCGGGGTAAGACCAGTTCATCGCAAGAGGCATGATGATGACGCTGAGAAACGTGTTCGCCCAGTAAGTCTGCCCCACGGGCGCGGTGACGAGGAAGAGCGTCCCGACCAGAAACGCCAGCATGGCGGCGAACATGACCCAGGCGACTCTGACGCGGCGCAGGACGAAAGCGACCGCCATGGCGCAGGCGAGCCCGATGGGCGCGACGGGGACTTTCTCCGCGACGGCGGTGAGGGGCGTGAGGTGGCGGAAGCGGGTTTGGAAGACGAAGTAGCCCACGACCCAGATGCCGTGCGAGCCCCAGCCGGCGGCGATGCAGGCGAGGACGAAAGCGGCTTCGCGCGTGAGGCCTTTGAGGGGGATGAGGGGGTTTGTGGCGACGCGGAGCTCGATGTAGATGAAAGCCGCGAGGGAGATGAGGCCGAGGACGAGGACGAAGGGGATGTAGGACAGGTGCCAGCCGACGATGGGGGCTTGGTTGAAAGCGAAGTTGACCATGATCAGGCCGGCGATGCCGGAGAGGGCGCCGTAGAGGTCGAATTTGATCCACCATTTGGGTTTGGGGGAGGATGAGGAAGTGAGAGGTGGAGTGTGGGTGTCGGCGGGGCAGATGAGGTAGCTGATCAGGCTGATGAGCACGCAGGTGATGGACAGGGCCCAGAAGGACCACTGCCACCAGCCATTTTCCGCGCAGAGGGCGGAGAAGGACGAGCCAACGACCATGCCTACGGGACCCATGCCGCCGAAGCAGGAGATGGAGAAGTTGCGCTTGAGACCGAGGGGGAACGTTCGACCGATGAGCGCGATCCCGTTCGGGACCAGGAGGGCAGGTCCGATACCCTGCATGGCTCGACCGGCAACGAGCATCGTGTACCCGCGGTAATCGCTGAAGCCGCAGAAGAGAGACCATACTGCAAACCACAGCCAGCCGATGATGAAGATACGTTTGTGGCCGAATATGTCTCCCAACCGGCCGGCTGGTAGGATGAGCGTGCCCAGAGCCATGCCATAAGCCGCGGTGGCCAGGCTGAGCTTTGCGAAATCGGCACCCAGGCTAGTTCCGATGATGAAGCCGGGTGCGATGGTTTGGGACAATCCACCAAGAGAGAGAAACTGGGCCAGACAGACGTTCATGACGAAGACGAGTTCGTGTAGCTTTGACATGCGAATCTCTGGAGGCGGTGGACTGCCATTGGATGATGAAGGTGGTGTTGGTTCATCACTGTTTGACAGAGATAGAGGATACTTCACGTTGAACCCCTTCTCGGTGATACTGTCTGGTGAGATCGGACTTTGATCGTCGGGAGTCTTCCTGTCTTTCTCGACTAGACGGAACTCGCCTGTGTCATTATTTCGAGCCAGAGCGTAGCCATCCCAGACAGTTATGCGGGAGTTCTTCAAGGCTTCCCGCCACTCGTCCGGGACTTCATGTTCGTTGGCGGCGTATGTCGGCTTGGGAACGCGAGCAGGCGGGATGAGGGCGACTTTCGACCTCTGAGCCGGAGTCTGTCCTCTCGTCGATGCGGCGTAAGTGTCGTCCGTCCTGGCCGACGGCGACGATGACCTATAAGGCTTGTTGCTGTTTTCGCTGAGGAATCTGGAAGCAGCTTCAATCACGTCAACGCTCTTTGACTCGCGGAGACTGTGAGCTGTTGAAGGATTGGCGGTGGTATCCATATTTGAGTGGGATGAAGAGCGCTTGGAATTGGCCATGGCGGTGGCCAACTAGCTATATGACAATAGATAATGCCCGTTGGATTTCTCATGCGATGCCAAGTCGACAAGACGATCAAAGACGTTGATAGTAGGGAGATGTGCTACGGGTAGAGAAAGTGGATTGGGAGGAACAGTGCTCGGGAGAGACAGAGAAAAACGATTGTCTCAGCCATACATGTAGGTATGCATGTATGTATACTCGCAGACGGTGAATCCCACGGGCAGTGTCGACTCGATGCCGAGTTGTCCGTTCTGTTGCCGGAAATACACTGAAAGAAAGAGCACTTATAAACTTACAATGTCGGACGCCGTCCTGCCCGACGTGTCGGTCAATCATACCTCAACACGCACACGCTGCTGGTGCTGCTGCACGTCGTATTATTATTGATCTGAGCAAAAACCTTCCCGGAATGGGCAGCTCAGCATGAAAGGACTGGTAGCAGCGGCGCGAGAGGATAAGGTTGCACCCTGCCATGTAAGGCCATGCAAGGCACGAGGGGGGACGCGCGCGGTCGGGAGCTGTGCTGTGATTTCTTTGGGAGTGGATGTGGACGGTGGACGTGAGTTATCGTCCCGAGGAGATCTTTAGCAGCGTACCTGTGGTGCGGTTCCTCGGGGGATCGACGAATGGGGCCCAATGTGGCGATCACGTTCCTGACTAGGGGGGGAGGGGAGGATGCAAGTGTGGATGCAAATGCACGTATGTCTCGGTTGATGTAGGATGGTGAAACGGAGATGTCAGGCAAGTCGTGCTGGAAGTGGTGTCGCCAGGCAAGTTGGGACGAGCCGCGATGACACGCAGATTTGCTCTGACACCCTTGGCAAGACCATCATACCGTGCTCGAAGAGATGTGGTGATTTGGTCCAGAAATGCTCTAACCAGATGTCTCACTCTTCTCTCATCAGTCTTTCGAGTACCTGTGGTATGAGCCGGATCGGCTCAGGGGAGGGTTGAGAGGCGTGTGGAAAGTGTCGGCGGCTGCCCTCACACCCGGTGATGGAGGTGATGATGACTGAACAAGGACGAGATAAGCATCTCGCATTGCATTTCAGGGCGTGCGGCTGAAAGACCGTGCCATGTCATGCTTTTCTTATCCCGATGCTTGATTGTTGTTTGTGTTGAGGGTGAGGCAACCAAGCAACGTCGATGGCTGAAATGCAAGTCGGAGAGATCGACGCACCAAGCTTTCCGGAGCCGTCCAATCTATGCAAAGCCTAAAATCATAATCGACCACACCCACCCCTGAGAGATCAGTGCGACATGTGATTCCCAGCTTCTCGTGTCCTTCTTCCGCGATACCGACTACCGCATTGACCCTCTTGCAGTAGGAGTGAGTGCCGACGGTCTGAGAGTCGGCGTGGAGAAAGCCGAGAGCAGCACCATTAGCAGCACCAGCATCGTCACCAGCACCAGCTCTACCAGCAACCTCCACCTCCACCTACGTACCACATGCTCTGACCCAACCGACTATCCCGACTCTTCCGACTGTCTCTCGCACTCGCAAACCAAGGCTCTTACGAATCATGGGTGTCGCGGAATGGCAGAAGATCCCGGCCTCCCTGTCAGAACTCTGCATCAACACCACCCTGCGATGCGGCCAATCCTTCCGGTATGGAAAACACAAAACTTTCTTTTGTTCTCTCGCAAGACGATCTACACATGCCTACCTAGCAATTACGCACGCACATGCCGAGACCAAGCACATACTCTGGAGAAGCGTAGCTGACATAGCACATTCGCAGATGGCGCAAGAACGACGCAGACGTCTGGTCTATGAGCCTACACAGCCGCATCCTCTCCCTCCACCAAGACCCTGAATATCTCTACTATCGCGCCGTAAGGCCTGGCGGGAAGAGTGTTCAATCACAACCACCTCCACTACCAACCCCTCCAGCATCACACGCGCCCTCCGTCGCTGGCGCCGAAGTGGCAGACGCGGCAGCAGAGCCAGACACAATCAAGAAAGAAAACCAAGATGACAATGACTCCAACGACGACACACTCGCACTCGTCCAGCACTACCTAAACCTCACTCCCAACCTAACCTCCCTCTACGCGCAATGGTCCGCTGCGGACTCGAACTTCGCCAAAAAAGCGCCCAAATTCACCGGCGTGCGCATCCTGCGCCAGGACGCGTGGGAGGCTCTGGTCGGCTTCATCTGCAGCAGCAACAACAACATCGCGCGCATTTCCCAGATGATGCACAAGCTGTGCGTGCACTACGGACCCTTGCTAGGCCACCTCGACGGCGAAGCGTACCACGACTTCCCCTCACCCAAAGCCCTCGCGCAGGAAGGCGTGGAAGCCAATCTGCGCGGTTTGGGATTCGGGTATAGAGCGCGGTATCTCTACCAGACGGCATGCATGATCGTCGAGAAGCCTGATGGCTGGCTGGACGGGCTGCGAAACCCGGAAGCGCCTGTGCTGGGCCACGAGGCGGGGGATGGAGGGGAGTGGCACGCTTCCGGACGCGAGGGGTACAGAAACGCCCACGAGGAACTGATCGCGCTGCAAGGCGTGGGCCCCAAAGTGGCCGACTGCGTGTGTCTGATGGGACTGGGATGGGGCGAGGCGGTGCCTGTGGACACGCACGTGTGGCAGATCGCGCAGCGCGACTACAAATTCGGTCGGGGGAAGCATTCGAGTCTGACGAAAGCGACTTATGACGCTGTCGGGGACAAGTTCAGAAGTCTCTGGGGGAAGGAGGCGGGTTGGGCGCATTCGGTGCTGTTCACGGCGGATTTGCGCGCGTTTAGTGAGAGGTTGGTGGCGAAGGTGGAGAAGAAGGAGGAGGATGTTGAGGTTAAGAAGGAGGACCACGGAGGAGAGGAGGTGCAAGTGCCGGTTGTGCAGGATGTCAAGAAAGAGGAGAAGATTGTGGAGAAGCGCATCAAGAGGGAGGATGAAGATGGGGAGGAGAAGGATGTGTTGGCCGTTGAGGGGACTGTGAGGCGGAGCAAGCGGGCGAGGAAGGTGTGAGATGATGAGAAGGAATTGATGGAATCAAAAGACACTTCTCGCGAGTGTTCTTCTGGCCAAAACCTGGCCAGTCGCGCGGCTTCTTGAGGTTGCCACGCAGCAGCAAGCCAGCGACGTCCGGCGTGAACCTCTCGATGTGCTCCAAGCAGACATGGGTTGGGACCAAGCACACGAACGGGTAGAAGTACGCACAGCAGCGTCACTGCCAGCGGAATGGCTTCGCGTACGTGTCGGTCTCCCTGGAGACCTGAAAAGAATGACTGATAGTCTTTCTGCTGAACGAGTATCTCTGCACCCTCTGCGCACTTATCGTCGGCTCTGTCTGGTATACTGGCAAAGCGAGCCTATCGCTGAGAAGGTGTGGGAATAAATCCAGGTATCTCTGGGATCTTCGTGCGAATACCGTCAGCTCCCACGAAACGGAAGTGCATTGTCGCGCCTGAGATTGCCTGATGACTTGATGAAGACGCGTTAGAAAATCACGTGACACCACCAGACGAGGATCAGTAGCAAGCATCTCGACTCCCAACAGACAGAAACATTACCATCAGGCATGTAAAGTATGCTCTTCTCTTCTTGGGATGGAAAGGTATATACGAAAATCTGAGAAAAGCATTATTGGACGATTCGTTATATCAAGTCGTCGCCTTTTACCAAGAAAATCACATTCCAACATCACCAAAAGAGCACAGATATACATATACATACCTAGGTACATATACAAGTATACACATGGCAGCCCTGTGAAGAAGATCACGGTGGAGCCATGTGGGAGGTTGCAGCTAGCGCGAGGGCAGCAGTTCAAGTGTGCTACTATTTTAATCCCATCCACACGCTTTCCTTCCCTCGAGTTTCTATGAATATCCCAAACCTCGGCCAAGTCAAAGCAAGCAGCCAGCAGATGACGTTGATTCTACCTGGAGAGTGAGAGAAGAAGAGGAAGAACATACTGCTACTGTTATATCGAGTATCACACATTCATTCCTATCGCCACCCACAGACAAGGCAAAATCGGAGCGAGCGGCTGAATATCCTCCGCTTCTGCTGATGCTGCTGCTGAGACGCTCCCTCTGCCTGCCTGCCTGCCTGCCTGCCTGCCTGCCTGCCTGCCACCACCACCGGGCGCATCCTTTCTCGCCTTTCTGCTATCAGCACTCGCTTGAGACAAAGTCCCGCTTCCAGACCGTTTCTTCACTCTCTCACCACAGAGGAGCCAACTCCTCCCCTTTATTTCTATATTTACACCACCCGCCACATCTAACCCTCTCCACTCCGCCTGCCCAAAATGGGCCGTCGCAAGATCGAGATCAAGCCCATCAAGGACGACCGCAATAGGTATGTCTGCTCTTGTCATGTCTTCAATCCCTTCGCGACATCATCCTCTCCTCTACCATGTCGCGCGCGCGATCTACCTGCTGCATGCTCATTACTAACTCGCCCTCACCAGGTCAGTCACCTTCCTCAAGCGCAAAGGCGGCTTGTTCAAGAAGGCGCATGAGCTATCCGTCCTCTGCTCCGTCGACGTCGCCGTTATCATCTTCGGTCACAACAAGAAACTCTACGAGTACTCCTCCGGCGACATCAACGACACCATCGCGAGATTCCAATACGTACGTGTCGCGCGACACTTGATTTCCCTTTCTGGGCATGCAGGACACACTTCCAAGAACATGTACTGACTGCGCGCATAGTATGGCGGTGCGCACGAACACAAAGGTCCTCAGGACTTCGCGGACAAGGGAGGCGGAGACGACGATGAGGACGACGAGGGCGGAGAAGAGGATATTGCAGACGCGCGAGGCACACCGGACCACCACGCGCACCAGATGATGCAGCAACAGCAGCAACCACCGCCAGGAATGCAACACCATCCAGCTTTCCAACACGTCAGACACGGGACACCACAAGCCTCACCTCCAATGCCAAATGGTGCCATGCCGCAGTTTCAGCGTGGACCTTCACCATTGCCTCCAGGAATATCGCGTCCCTCGTCTCGCACCTCACAACACCCCATGCAGCATCCTCAACAACATCCTCCCGGGCATCTCCGTCGCACCAGCTCCAACCTCGTCCCGCCAGGCCATCCACAGCACACCCAAGGCCCGCCGCCTCAGCCGACTTACGCCTACGCGCCGAATCAACCCTTCTACAACCCTCAAGCAGCTGCGCAGGCGCAGATGCAGCGTCCCCCACCACAGGCGAGCTACCCTCCACCCTACCCGGGTCAACATCCGCAACACCCTGGCGTGGCGCAAACTATGATGCAGGACAACCGCAGACAGTCCATGCCTCCGGCATATCCACCTCAGCAACCACCACCAGGTCAAATGCAAAGAGATCCGTCGAGTGAACAACTGCAGCCTCCTTCTCAGCGCCCTTCGATCACTTCGTCACAACCTCAACAACAGCAACAACACGCGCCTCCTCCACCTGGTCCATCTCCTCAACCTCCTCAACACCAACAATTCGCTAGTCCGCCTCTTCCACAACCCAAACCACTTCCTGCACACGCCAAGCACAACAGCATATTCACGCCAATCGACGACAGCCGATCATTACTTGCACAGCATTGGGGAACGTCAGGGATTACGGAACCTCGATCGGATCCACCCATAAAACTGGAAGATGGTGGACCTCGACCTGCTTCTATCGACGTTGCTGCTATGAACCGCGACAAAGCGAATGGCGTTTCTCCTAAACCACCTGCCGCACGACCAGCTCCTCGTTCACCCCAACCTCCGCCACCACCTCAGCCACCTCAAAGGACTGCCAGCACACCAAGCGCACCCATGGTCGGTCCACCCGCGCGCGCAAGCACAACCCAATCCGACGCGAAACGTCCTCGCCTGAAAGTGCAAATCCCCAGCGAAGCCTCGGGCGACGAAGCTGGCACCGCCGACTCCGACGCAGCCAGCACCTCCCAAGCGCAGACCGCCACCGGAGGCGTCCCACAACAGCAAGGGCCGCCCTCACACGTCGTCCTCCCACCTCCCTCCCCCTCAACCAACACCCTCCTCAGCGCCGGCGCCCAAGGCCCACCCAACCCCTTCGCCCGCCCCGCACCACCCATGAGCACAAACCCGCACGCCACGAACCGCGACACCAACAGCAGCAGCAGCAACGGCAACAACAACAACATCGAAACGCCCATGTCCGCCCTCCCCTCGCGTTTCATGAGCGACCAGCTTCTCCCCAGCCCCTCCGCTTTCTACTCAGAGTGGGGTTTCGGCAGCCGGTCGGGGGACAGTAATATGTTGCCGAGTCCGCTGAATTTCCAGACGCCCGTTGTGGCGAACGGGCAAGGGTGGAGGGAGGAGGATAGGAAGAGGGCTGCGGAGGAGGAAGGGGGAGGGGGCGAGGTGAAGAGGGCGAGGAGTTGATTGAGAAAAGGAAGGGGGGAGGGGTAATTTGGTATGATTTGATTTGATTTAATGGGAAATTGAGAGACGTAAGAGGAAGAGGAAGGGTGTGATTTTTTTCGGTCAATTCATCAAGAGAAGGGGGGAGTTTTTCTCGTTTTTTGCTTCAAATAATGATACCAAAAATCCGTGCTTTGTTTTTTGTTCATCGCTCTGAATTTCCCCCATATTGTCTGCCTTTTGTCTACTATCGTAAGTGAAGGTAGTGGGTTTCATTATCATCGTCCTCATATCGCATCGACTTTGGCCTTGTTTTGCTTTTGGTTCTTTTATTATCGTCCATAACTACCATCCTCGCCACCGGTGTGAAAATACCTTCCCAAAGCCTACAGATATCCACCACCGGAAAACTTGGACGAAAAGCCTCCGGCTTGCTTCAGCATGTCCTTCCTCTGCCCCCTGCTGACGCCGCCTATGCTCATGTCTTTCTCGCGGTCGAAGGAGCGGGAGGATGGGTCGTCTTCTTCTTTTTTGGATTGGCCATCTGCTTCTGATTTGCGAGATTGGTGTTGTTCCATTAGGGAGGGACCGCGGGATTTGGCCTAGATGAGAATTGTTAGATCTGGTTGGGAAACATCTTTTGGAAGTCTTGGATAGTGTCACTCACTGTTCTCTCTTTGAGTTCCTTCTGACTCGCCTCCTCATCGCGGCTTTGCTTCTTGCTCTCCGGCTTCTTCGCAGCAGGCTCCGGTCTCGCCACACCCATCATCTCATCCTCGAGTCTCTTCCGCTTCTGCTCTGGCGTTTCGTGCCAGGATGAATTATCCCCTCCTTTCTCCGCGGGTGCTTTCGCGCCTTTGCCAGTGTTGAACCCCCGCGCTCGAGGCTTGCTGGGGTCCATGCGTGAGGCTAGACCGTCTTGTTCGGGCGGCATGGTCATCCAGTCGTCGCGGCGGGGTTTGGACATTGTTGATTCTTCGGATTGTCGTGCTGGTGTTTGGCCTAATGTTGGCATTGTTGCCGTCGCTGCTGCTGCGCCGCCCGCAGGTGGTAATGAAGGGCCGAAATCGTCGTCGTCGCTACTACTCTCATCTTCTTCCTGTCCTGTTCCGTCGGCAGGTTCTGTGGGTCTTTCATCCAAAGGTGCGGGCGGCATGGCAGGTCCGGCGACTTTCCTTCGTTTCTCTGAGGCGTCATCTGGGCTGGCTGAGCGTTGTTGCTTTGCGCCGGAAGCTGTGCCGGGTGCATTTTCGCTTTCTTCTTCTTGTTGCCGCTTTCGCTTGGCCAGGAGGTGGGGAGGTAGAGCTGCGCCTATGCCCGACATTGTTTTGAGGTGTTTGTGGTGGTGTTTTAGCTTTTTGGGTGTGTTTTCGGTGATGCGATTGTTTGGATGGAGAGCTTTGGGTGTTGGAGCGAGCTTGCTGCGCCTGAGAGATGGTCGGCTTGGCGAGGGAAGCTCTCGCCTCAGGCAGCCGGCATTGGAGAGGCATGATGTCGTCGTTGTTGACTGCACATGTACATGTACTGATAATCACGATTCTGTGTGAACCTGAAGCGAGAAGAGGACTCTGTGTTGCATCTTGTAACTGCGACTCGCCGGGAACTCATTCACGACATCTACAACCAGCAAAATCACACGCCCTCAACGAATCCAAACATCAAACGCAGCGGATCGCGAAACTGCGCCGCGATTACATCCTCGGAAACCACTGGAACAACAAGCAGAGAAGCGATGTGTGATCATTGGGAACACAGATGAGCTCAAATTCGAGCGGCAGCGATGCAAGCGCTCAGATCAAGAAGGATGTGGAAGTAGACGACACGGCAGGCTTGGGAGATGCAAGAGCAAGAGCGCCGGATGTGATGGTGGAGGATGTGGACGGCGACGACTACTTTTCGGCATCTCCTGGAGAAGAGGAGGAAGAGGAGGATGCTGACGATGAACCTTCGACTTTGGCAGACGAGCTTGAAGGCGAGGAATTGGAAGGTGAAGGCGTCGCAATGGATAGTGCGACCCCATCTAGAAACCTGAATGATGCGGATGAAGATATACCTCAGCTTGAGTTCAACAGGCCTGTCACACCAGATGAGGCCGCGCCAGATCTGCCGCCTGATCCAGCCACGCCAATAGCAGTGTCTCCGCTCGAGAGTCCTCTGGATTCCGGATCAATACCTGATGATACGCCTTCAATACAAGGCTCCCCAGCATCGACTACAAGTCGCGGCCTCGCAACGACACCTCGCAAGTTCCCCTCAAGGACCGCCTCCGGAGCTCTACAGCCTTTCGAACGTAGATTCGAAGGCAGGCCGGCTTTATCGCCTTCACCATCATCCCGCGGCGCATCACCAGCATTCCTTTCGCCACATTCGAGACAGGTATCACTTTCCACACAATTCTCTCCTGGTGCCTCTTCACAAGGAGATGCTACCTCTGACGAACCACCGCAGGCTCCATGGGCGGTTGTGCGATGGACCAAGCTGCGCAAGATCAGCGGGCAGGTTTTCTCCGAGGTAGGGAAGCGCAACTTTGGCAGACCTACCTGTCTTGCGGTCTCGGCTTTGATCGCGGTCGGCACTTCGAAAGGTCTGGTACTTGGCTTTGACTACCATCAGACGCTCAAGATCATCATTGGACAGGGGACGAAAGCGGCCGAGTGCGGCAGCGTCACTTCTTTGGCCATTGCGGCGGATTATTCTACGATCGCTGCTGGCCATGCCAATGGTCATATCTTCACATGGGAGATCAACCGCCCGGCGAGACCGTTTCTGCAAATACCCCCTTTGAGCAGCAAGGTCATCCAGCAATCGCAACATCCTGACGGGCATGTTGCCGATCGCGCGATCCTCCATGTGGGGTTCCTCGGTACGCGGCACACGGCGCTCGTTTCAGCTGACTCTGGAGGCATGGCTTTCTCGCACTTGGCCACGAGGGGTCTGGGCCCAGTCACTCGGACGATCAAGGCGACGCGCCTCCTGGGTCGGTATCCTTCTGCTGATCCACAGATTGAACGAAGTCGGAAACCTAGCTCTGTGCTTGCTTTCTCGCCTTTGCCGCTTGGCAATGTGGAACAGCCAACTGACAATATGGGATTGACTGCTCTGCTAACCCCGTACCTACTGGTCATTGTCTCTACAACACCGATTGCGCAGACGCAGCATAAATCTGCGAGACCTAAGGATGTTTCTCCTCACAGTACTTTGAGCGGATGCCTTGCTTGGTTTCCAGCCGTAAAATTGAAGAATTCGAGCAAAGACTCCGACAAGCAAGTTTCAGACACCAAACTTGCCTATTGTTGGTCTAATGTCCTCACGGTGCTCGACGTCACGGTGGCCGCTCAAGAAGAGGCTTCGGACAACAGTCAACCCGCTAAGCTGGAGTTCAGCGCAAGAAGTCGCTGGCGGGCTGAAGAAGCCATTGTCGCTGTGCAGTGGCTGGGCAGATCGGTGCTCGGTGTGCTCACGATCAGCCAGCGTATGCTCATACTTGAAGACGGCGGGTTGCAAGTCACAGACTCTATCGACTTGTTACCTCGTCATCTGTACCATCAAGACCTCTTCTCGCGCCAATTGCACAATGTAGTGGAACAGCTCAATCCCGACGACCCATCAATGCACGGCGTCGTCGCCGATGCGTTTTATATGAGCTTCAAAGCCTACAAAGGCCGGACTTTCCTCCTGGGCTTCAACGATCTAACAGTGGGTTCTTTGTCGAATTGGGCGGATCGCTTGGTCGCTCTAATGGAGACGGGCGACCACATCGCTGCGATTAGACTGGCTACTGATTATTACAGCGGCGTTGCGAACAATGTCACTGTCGGCTTACCAGACGACGATGAGATCCGCCACGAGATGGTTAGAGAGCGCTTGCTGGCAATGTTGACTGCGTCGATGGATTATACCTTCGCGCAACACGATGACGAAAGAGATGATCGCCTGAAAGAACTTGCCGTTGTATGCTTCGAGGCATGCATCAGCATGCGAGAAACCGAGTTCTTGTTCAACAAATTCTTCGAAGCTTTCCAAGACGCCGACAACGAGGATCTCTTCGTCTCAACCTTGGAGCCTTTTGTGCTTGATGGCGAATTGACCTTCCTTCCGCCTGATGTGGTGAAGAGCGTGGTAGCACACTTCATCTCACAAAACGAAGCAGCACGATTAGAGGAACTTCTGTGTCGACTTGAGCCTACCTCGTTCGATCTTGAGGAAATCACAATGCTCTGCCGACAGCACAACTTGTACGATGCGCTTATCCATGTCTGGACCAGGACAATTGGCGATTTTGTCACGCCTCTTGTTGATCTTCTGCCACTCGTCAAAATGCTCGAGTCTGGTAGCGACGCTGAGCATTCGATGGACAACCCTTTCTTTGCCGCGGCGATGAGGGTCTTCCCTTATCTTGCATTCGCTTTCACGGGCAGGCGATATCCAAATGGTGAACTCATGGACGAAGATGAAGCTTCCCACGCCAAAGCATATCTCTACGAATACCTCTTCTCAGGACGATCGGTGGTGTGGCCACAAGGAAGCAAGCGAGTGTTTCACGTTGAAGACGATCCACAAGACGAGCCGGCATTTCCATATCTCGTCTTGCTGCTGAGATTTGATGCTGCCAGTTTCATGAGCATGCTCAATGAAGCGTTCGAGGACACCTTCCTCAACGAGTCAGACGAAGAATCGCAGACGAATGGAAGCACACAAACGAACGGCATCAGCAACCGGTCAGGGTACAAGATGACACGCCAACATATTGTCAGCATCCTGCTTGACGCTATGGAGCAGAATGACTTCGACGCTGAGGACACCATCTTCTTGGACATGTTCATCGCGCGTAGCCTTCCCAAATACCCGGCACAGCTGGTGCTCTCTGGCTCGCTTCTGAACAAGGTCTTGCAGAGGCTTTGTCAAGTGCCTTCCGAGGCCTTGCGCGAAGACTGCCAGTTGAGCGCAGAGTATCTCTTATCTGCATATCAGCCTCCTGACTCGGGGGCATTGATAGAGTCCTTGAAGGAGGCAAATTTCTACAGAGTGCTCAAGACTGTCTATCGAAGACAGCGAATGTACACTGAGCTCCTGGAGACGTACTTCGAAGATGAAGAGGACAAGGATGGGTTATTTGATTGCATCAGCTCATGTTTGCTGCCGGACAACTCTCTCGGGCAAAAGCAGATGCAATCCTTCAAACGCTGTATCGTCGCTCACGCCGCTGAACTCGCAGATATCAGCGTTGTTCAGACCGCAAGAGTCTTACTAGCCACTGCTGCCGACCTACTGGAACCTTGCGCCAAGGCATTACCAGACTCCTACCAACAATTCATGTTCTTGCGCACGTTGCTGGAGCCGAAGCTGATCGTGGAAGGAGCCTCTTTGCGTTCGCAACAAGCCATCCCAGAGGATGTCCGCCATACGTTCCAAGAGCGCTATGTGCAGCTCATGTGTGCTCACGAGCCTCGACACGTTGCAGACTATGTCGGTCTTTTGCAGTCGGGTGACCTACAACTGGACCGTGTTCTGCCAGCGATGGAGAGCAGTGGGGTCATCGATGCGGCTGTAGTCCTACTCGCTCGAGACGGCCTTGCCAGAGATGCGATGGATCGTTTGGTCGCGCATATGCATAGTCAACAGCACGCTTTGACGAGCTTACTAGATGCCGCTAGCCGATCTCCAGATGTCGAGGCAACCAGAGAGACAGCCGATGACCTAGTCGAAGCAATCCAGAAGTACACCAAGGTGGGAATATGGCTATGTCAAGGGCAGACAGCGATAGCAGAACGTCGACCACGGCCTCGCACGAACCTGTCAAAAGACATAGACGAGAACGAGCTCGACATTGACGAGTTCCTGTGGCTGAACCTCATCGATGCAGTCGTGCAAGTCAGCAAGGAGACCTCACCCTCCCTGCAGAGCCTGGAAGACCATCCATCCGAGATCAACCCTGCCACCTTAAACACCAACACCATCCGCATGGCGCTGAGAGCCAACGTGCAAGAAACATTCACCGCTCTCCTCGCCGCAACAGCCGCACACACATCCCACCAACGACAAAACCAACAACCTCACCAACACCACCAACAACAGCAACCACAAACCAACCCCTCCTTCCTGCTCATCCTGCGCGCCTTCCTCACCCGCGCCGCAACCAGCGCCCCCTCCCTCTCCGACCTCCGCTCCGTGCTCTCCGACATTTTCAGCGCCTACGCCTTCGAGCAGAACGTGCTCGGCCTGGCCACAGAATTACTCGGCGGCGACGTCTTCAGCGAGATCGACGACGCGCACACGCGACGGCAGCACGGCTGGCGGCCGCGGTCGCAGGCCTGCGAGCTCTGCAAGCGGCGCGCGTGGGGGATGGGGATTGGCGAGGTCGTTTGGGATGAGTGGTTGGGACGGGAGGTGGGGAGGGAGAGGGAGAGGAGGGAGAAAGTTCTGGTGAGGAGTGGAGGGGAGGAGGCGAGGAGGAGGTCGAGAGGGAAGGGGAGGGCGGTTGTTGAGGATAATGCTAAGGTGGGTTCTGCTTCGCCTGGTGCTGGTGGTGGAGGGGATGTCGGGGAGAGGATAAAGGATGTCATGGCTGGTGGTGGGCTTGGTGCGGATCGCGGACGGTTGGCGCTGGTGGTTTTTGCTTGTAGGCATTGTTTCCATCAGGTTTGTTTGGATGAGGAGATGAGGAGGGCTGGTCGGGGTGAGGGTGAGGGTGGGGAGGGGAGGGGGAGAGTGTATACTTGTACTGTGTGCGCTGCTGCTGCTGAAGTGAGGCAGGGCTGATGCAGATAGAGTATCTTCTTTCATCTTTGAGAAAATACATGTGTGTCTTTGTTGTTCCATGGATGGGTCTTCGAGGGTATTCTGTGTTACTGGAAGCAGTGGAATGATGCTTGCCTGTCCCGGAGAATCAATGTTTATTATATGTTATGTATGGAGAAGGACAATCACATACTCTCAAACAGAACGAACAGAATGTATTGACAAAGTGCGTCCTAATGATATCAACAATGTTTTATTATACATGTAAGGGCTGTGTATATCAAAGCAAGGGAAGAAAGACAACCACGAATTATTGGTTGGACGGACGAAGTGAATTTGTCTTGGGGCGTTTCAGATCTTGGAGCGCGCGTATCTACCCCATAATCCCAGCCGAGCCAGCCTTCTAGCCTTCCTCCCACCAGCCTCCAATCAACTCGCCAGCCTCCCACCAAGCACAGCAACAACACCCTCACTTTTGTCTTTCATTGCACAATACCACATTCACTCTTGTCTTTTCTTGTCCATTTCGCCGTTTCTAGCCTGATTGCTTGCGCCGATTCGCGACTGCCGTCCGCCCTGTCGATCAATCCAACACCTCCACCTCCCACTTCACAGCCACGTACCCCGGCTCCTCCTGGCTTGCGCATCCCCATAAGGAGGAACAACAACAGTCTACGAGGGACTGGGAGATCTGGGTTCAATATCCAACACACCCAGCCTTGTACATCGCCTGTCCGATCTCTACACAGCCAGGAGCTCTCTCAAACCTCACCTACCATGCCAACCCTCCTCAAACGTCAAACAGACAATCTAGGCATGGACGAAACATACGACTACCACGACTACAACTCACAACGCTGCTACGAAGCCGGCGAATGCAGCTGGTGGTGGTCAAACGTAAGCTCATCCCCCCCAATCTCCCCCATCCAAAACCCTCAAATTAACACCCTCCCCTCTTCACAGACCGGCTCCGCCGTCCGCTACACCATAGTCGCCATCCTCTTCTTCCTCCTCTTCGCCTACTTCATCGGCGGGTACTGGCACGCGCGCCACCGCGTGCGCAAAAACCTCCCACCCCTAGCCTACCACCGGTGGATGGTAAAGCGCCGCAGCGCACACTACCCGCGCTACTGGGGCGGCGGCGGCGTGCCCATGTACGCCTCGCACCCGCACAACAACCCTTACTACATGCCCCAACCGCAGCACCCGGATTACTACGGCATGCAGGGGAGCACGCACGCGCCTCCCCCGCCGGCTTATCACGCTGGCGATGCGCCGCCGCCCGTTTATCAGCCGCCGCCGCAGGGAGGGAGTAAAGTCGCTGCGGACCAGAACTATTCTGAAGTCAGAAGGGAGGATGGAGAGGGTGGTAGTAGCGAGCAGGGACATGGAGGGGCTGGGAGGCCGGTGTGAGGGTAGGGAAACAAGAAGGGAAGGAAGGGGAAGTATTGTGAATTTTTCGATTTTTCTTTCAATTTGGGTCGGGAGGAGTTACGCATAGCGGGATTTTATTTTTGCTCTTTGAGGCTCCAGGGTGGGAAGGACGTGGAGTTTCTGGCTTTTTTTGTCTTTTGCCTTGTTCGTTCACTCGAGGATTTTCTTTTTCGTTCTATCATACCATCAGCAGCACCAGCACTACCAAAACCAGCATCGTCATCGTCATTATCGCCAGGAGGGGATTATTTTATAGATACATCACAGAAGCGGGAAGGAGAGAGAAGGAAGAAGAAACAGAAATACCAGAAACCAAGAGTCAAAAATCGAAACCAGAGATGAGATATGAAGGGGGAATATTTAGGCTGGGCCTTTACCTTTTTCGCTCATTCTTTTTTTTTTTTCATTTTTCTTCTTTGGAGATATCTTCTTTTCGTAGCTGAATGCCATAGCATACACAGAAAGCTTTCTATTCTTTATTGCTATATTGTGAATTTCTTACTAGTAAAGCATTGCCGAGAACGAGCACGCGAATACCCTAGGTTGTAACGGCTCTGATTTGCAGATCATGTCATTCGGTTAAGGTAATCTTGATATAGCAGGGTTGCATATTATTTATATACATGTAGGTATGTATGGTAATTTCTTGCATGGCTACATACATGTCTCGCGCGTATATGCATAGTCGTATGTAAAAAGATCTGAAGAAACATGAAGCCTAGTGACATATCTGACTGCTCTGTCGTTCTTGCCTTTGGTCCCTGACGAAAGAGCAGCCGCCTGCTTCATACCACACTCTCAACCTCGTGCTCTCAAGCCAGCCTGTCTGCATAAAGGTATATTTAGATGCGCCGCTGCTCCAGTCTCTGTCCTACATGGCTTCGGGACAGTTTCACGAATGAATCCCATACCCCAGTGGTTATCCGGTTGAATCTGCAGAATGTGATTGCAATTGCAGAATCATGGTGGCTGAACTAGGGAATCGGTTGTGGATTTCAGGATATATTCTCTTCTCTCGTGCGTGACTTCGTCGCAGCGAGCGTTGAGAGTGCTTCTTGGCATTTTTTTCGGTTTCGTGTTCTGGTTCGCGTTCGTGGGTCTGCGTGTCTTCGTTGAATGTGCTGTAGCGGTTCTGTTCGAATTTTGTTTTCTTCTTTTAGATTGTTGCAGCGACCGTGGTTCTTGTGTGATTTTCGGGGTTTGTTCGCCGCAGGGATGCGGATGAGAACCTCTTTGATGGGGGATCGGCAAGATCATCAAGGCACACCTCACTCGCAGGTGGACAACATATTCTTGATCACGCCAACAAGCGTTCCATTCTCCATGGCAGCGGCCACACGCTCCTTATCAGCCAACTGCTTATTGACCGCATCAGCAGTGGTGTGCGTGCCCTCCTTCAGTCGCACATCAATGCGGAAGCGCGGCGGCAGGGCATTTTCCAGACGCACGCGCACGGCGAGGCCAATGACGGTGCCCAAACTGCAATGAGCGGTGGTCGGGGTGAGCAGGACGGTGACGGTGGAGATGCGCGAGTTCGGGGTGGAAGGTGGGGTGATGGAGATGTCTGGCAGATTGACGACGGCAAGACTGGCGAGGGAGTTGGGGTGCTCTGGGTCCTGGATGGAAGAGATCAGGTCGTAGATTTCTTGCGAGTCGATCTCCTCGCGGGGAGAGTCGTCTTCGTCTCCATCGGAGGAAGCGGCGTCAGAGGCCTCGGGAGATGAGAGGTCGTCGAGAGGTGCGGCGGCGTAGGAGGGGTAGGCGGGCGCGATCAGAGAGTCGAAGAGTGTCGGGCGTTTGGCGGCGGGGTTGGAGCGGCGGCGCGAGGGGAGGTCGGAGGCGTTGACGATGGTGGGGTTTGGGTTGTCCTTGTCGGCGTCCATGATTGCGTGTCTTGCTGTTTTGCAGTGGTCCTTGGAGGAGTTGGTAAAACGCTGGAGTGATGTACGGTTGAAGTCTAGAAGTCGTTGAACGTTTCAAGCAGGAACCGGCAATTGTGTGCAAGGCTGTGTGTGACTACTGGCTACTCTGACGTGAACTAGCCTGCCGCTGCGGAGGGGCGCGGCCGCTATCGGGCTGAGTAATATAAGATGGAAGGTTTGTGTGGATAAGGCGTGCGAGGATGCCTGGTGGCGTGGCTTGCTCCACTCGGTCACTTCTGATTGCTTGGGAGGCTGAGCCATAATTCACAAACGTAGAAGTGAGGTCGAAGCGGGACGCTAGTCTCAATACAGCTAGCCGGCTCGAGTACACTTTCACCCTTAGGACTTCTCATCACGTATTGGTCTGGCAAAGGATCAAATCTCTGTGACCCACTGACGAGAACGAATCTTCGGTATCTCCCTGACTCTTCATCTGATAGCCCGGACTGTGGATATACAAAGCGTGTGCAGTTGCCACGCTTGCAACATCAGAACGGCGAGATCCGACTTCCGACCCTCCCCGGATCTCGACGCATACGTGATAATTGTGCAAAGCAAACTCCGATCTTCAAAGACTGGATTGATAATCCGCATGAGTCGTGCGACTTTCCGCGGGATAGAGACACTTGTCAGACACCGTTCGAGGATTCTACGTACCTCCTAGGGACCCTGTTATCGCAGCACCCGTAAAGACCTCGAACAACCAAGAAATGAGGTATCATCTTGATGAGGCTCGACCCAGACCCGCGGAGTCGTTGCAATGTCTCCACAAGTGCCCAATACAATACCTTAAGCAAATTGCGGTATACCAATGACCTGGTATCACCGAATATCCCCAAGGATGGTCCAGGTTCGCGGTGGACCTATATGTAGCTCATCATCGAGCACTCCTGCCTTCTTGCGGTCCCTCACAAAATCAATCTTGGACCGCAAGGAAGTTGCATGACGGCTTCATCAACCGACCTCCCCGCCGACAGAGCCCCGTTGTTCAGGGTGCCCGTGCGGCGTGATGCTGAAGGACTGACTTCTGCCACGAGTGGAGACTGATCGACTCGGGCACGTCAGGTAAACCAGCCTTGATGATCCAATGCTGATCTGATCGTCCTGGCGAGTTCATCCCATTGGATCCCTAAATACGTTTCTGGTATGTGTCTACGAAAGCGTCTCCCCAAGCGAGAAACAAGATAGTGCATGTCTCACTCCCCAAAAGCCATCTTCGCATGCGACCTGTCATGGCTGAAGTATCAACTCCGCACTGACAGATTGGATGCCTCGGCTCGAACCCCTGGTCTCGCGGCTGGCTGCATCCTCCTGCATTGACGTTGGTGCTAGGTGAAGAGTAGGCTGCTCAGATATATTACCGGCGTCCGCACCACTGGTGATATCGTCACAGCATGCCGTCAAAGGATTATGCAGGCACGGCACGACACACCATCGTGTAGGCGACCAGTAG
>MSJI02000491.1:40710-75680 GCA_001931905.2 Cladosporium sp. IMV 00045 | reverse complement strand
GCCGCCTAGGCTCCAGAACACTGTCGTCACTGGCTTTGCCGACAATCGAGTCTGGGTTGTCTTGATCGCGTAACATGCTGAAGCGCTGTGAGAGGTTCGCCATTAGGAGACTTGTGCGGAAATCATCGTTAGAGGGCAGAGCGCTGGAGAGATCGAGTTCGGGTTTCGGCTCGGGCTGCTCCTTGGGTTGGCGGGCATTCTTCTTCCATCTGCTGGTAGCAGATTTCTTGAGCCCGGGTGAAGGTAAGGGTGGTGTAGACGTCTGCGAGCGTGTGTCGATGTTGGCCAACGACTCGTCGGTCTTCTTCCTGTTAAGTAAGCGATTCATGGTGAATCTGAACATGTTAGTGGCCGGTTCAGCGGAGTGAAGCTTAGTCCATTTGGCGGCTGTCTTGCGGTTTGGGGAGGTAGACATACTATTGAATGTGAATAAAGAGCGATATTGTGAAACGAGTGTCCCGCGCAGTTTTGCGGCGTATGGGTTAGCAGCCTATGTGACAACCTGGCGCTGCTCGTTCGCGCTCAAGCTGTAGCAATTGATTGTTCGGGCCCGGAGATACGGTTTTCGGCGCCTGGTGAGACAGTGCCTGGTATGCGTTTGCGTCTTCTCAAATCAAGAGGTCGAGTCCTCGGCGTTCAATGTCCCAATCCTCAGCATTGCCAGTAGGTTTGCCGCAGACTGGGAGAAGGCCGCTTGAATCTCGGGCTCGAACGGCGTGAGTGTTGGTGGTGGTGAAGGTTCGAAAAAAGACGACGGAGGCGGGTGTCTGCAGGTACCCGGCGAAGAGGCAACCTGAGGGTGTGGAATGCGGCGTCGGACAACAACGAGCGATGTTTGAGAGAAAGAGGATGAGTGTGCTGCGAGTGGCACGGATTGATGATGCGAGAGGCCAGAAAAGGAACGTCGGTGCGTGCCGTGGCAGCGTTGGTGGTTGTGAGTGAGTGAGTGAGTGAGTGAAAGTGCTGTTGTTGGTAGTGGCAGAGAAAGACCACTGATTGAGATGGCGTGTGAGGTCGGGAAAGGGAGTGTTGGGTGAGTGTCTGTGATGATGATGGAAGGGAGCGGATGTGTGCACACGTCGTTTGGCAGCAGCAGTAGTAGTCGTAGTAGTGCCGGCCGTCTTAGTAGTGTGTCTTTCTCTGGTTCTGGGTGTGCGCAACGGCCAGGCCTGACGGAGTGGGAATCTCTCGATGGAGAAGAAGGGCAAGCGTGGGACGAGGGGGGAGACGTGCGCTGCCCGTTTGGCGGAAGCACTACCTAGTTGTGCTAGTTAATTAGGGAGTTTAAGCATGCTGCTAACCAGGGGCGTCTGGCGCTTCCTCCATGCACTTTTAATTTCGCTTCCTTGCACTCCCAGAGCGACGGACCATAAGAGTTTTTGTCGTGACAGAAGATCGTCTTGTCCGCTCGTCGATCGAGGCCAGGAGGGTAGGGCAGCTTATGTATTGGTGGATTGGCCTACGATCAAGTGTCCGATTCGCACGAAGCTGGACTGATCGATCACTACCATTATTGCTATGAATACCCTACTGCTGCTGTATGTACGCTGCATGTCCATGTATGTAACCAACACGCACTATCACTGTTGGCCCTCTCCCTGCCCCTCCTCCTGTTCCTGTTCCTGCATGTGCCCTTGGTCGCCTTGCCACCACCAACCAACCAACCAATACCCATGCCCACGCGCCTGCAAATCCCCATGTAGCACAGCATGGCATGTGTAGAGTGCAGTACAGTCATGCAGTAGTCGGCAACAAGACCCTCAACTACCAAAGTCCAGGAAGTCCTGTTGGGTTTCATCCAGCTCAGGGGGGCACACACACACTGTTTCACGAGCTCATCCAATTGCGAAAGGCTGCAGGCATCCCACGCCAGATGCAGGTACCAGACATTCCGCGAGAAATCGCCCCACACAAAACTCGTCCTCCAGCATCCCGGCGCCGTGGGTGCGTGGTAGTTCGATCATCGACTCGGCTGATGTACCGACAGGAACGCCCGCCTGTCTGTCTAATACGTGTGTGCACATCAATATGCCTGATGTACCGTGCCTGTCCAAGCAGCTGGTATGTGGTCGTGAACCAGCGTGCAGTCGGGTCAGGTCTCTGTCGCCCTGTCGTCCTCGACCGGAGTCCCCGGCCACGGGAAAGCGTTGGATGGTGATAGAGTTTTGCGCTTTTGCAAAGATGCGGCACGACGCAAACAGGGAGAATCCTGTAGCCCACGCTTTGTCGGCATCATACCTGACCTTCCCCGGCGCATCAGCCGCCTCGTGCTGCCAATAGGAAGTGAATCCTCGCTCCAACAGCCGAATGAATCGCGTGCGCTAGTAGTTTGTCCAGTTTCAGCGCCCTGATCCCCGGGCCAGCCAGTCTCCCAGTCTGTCAGGAAGAGATGATGATTTGTGACGGAGCCTGGGAGTCTGCGTATGCGCCATGCCGCCGGCCTGCTGCTAGGAGATATATCGAAGACCACTTACCAGGCACCAGGTCACAGCAAGTCTATCTGTCTCCTGTGATGACAGATACGGTTGTAGTTCTTGCCGCTTAGCAAAGGGGTGCTATAGGCTATTGCTGACTATACGATGATGATGATGTTCACCACACAAGCGAGTTCGCAGCGAGGGCCAGCGAGCATCTCCGCCCTTACCACCAGGCGAACCATCACCGCAGCCATGCAATAAACCACATCCGAATATTGGGCACCAAGACTGGTCCATCCACACCTCTTGTATTCTTCAGCCCTATGTGCATCCTCCCCTTCCGACGAAAGGGCGTATTTTAGAAGCCCATGAATCGCTCACCACACCCTCGCACGCCTGAGAACCTCCGAGGCTTGTGTAAGAAGTCCCTATAAGGTTCGGTTTCAAACAACCCAATGCATGAGCAAACGCTTGTCCTCGCATGATCGAAGTATCGGGGAAAATTCGAAAATGATGTCCCTTCGATATTTTCTCTAGACGAGATCTCGGTGACTTCCGTCTCCCTGCGCTCGAGCGTCGAAGGGCAGCAATTTGACCACTTTCGTTGCGTACGAGGCGTGCATGGCACGGCTGGGGTTATGAGAGAATGAAAGGCTTTGACGTCGGTGCTAGACCTGCCTTTGGAAGGATGGAGAGATGGAGCGATGGAACATCCCGGTGGCCGTGTGCCGGGCATACGTAAGGCAGTAATCAAGTAGGACAGCGAGCTCGAGTCAGAGACACTCTCAGCTCAGGCCGCGATCTCTCTTCCACAACATGAAGGGCAGAACACTACCTACTTACCACAAACACAGTCAAACACACCGTCGCAACGAGATCACGCAGACCAAATGACAAGTCCTGCCCTCTCTCACAAGAAACAACCAAGCGTCCCCAAGGCGTTCTCACCATCTCCCTCGTACCTGGTTATGTAAATTACCCTTGCATCGTCCGCATCTGAGACATGCCATCTCTCCACGAAACTCTCACGGACTCCATCTCCGTCACTCCCATGGTCCTCCATCATCACTACCAGCAGGTACTGCTACGATGATATTGTTCTTCGCGCCTTGTCCCTCACCGTCCGTCACCGGCCACTGAACCCCCGAAACCTTGAGCCCTCTTCAGATCCGCATGAGTCTTCCCACTATCACTCTCACACGTTGCCAACTGGGCAACGGCCCCCTTCACATTACCTTATTATTTGGCCTTTCAAACTTCCTAATCCAGCGTATCATAACATCTCGTAAGACAAGTGTCATGCGACTCCCCTTCTCGCCAATCTTGCATTGAAGACAGAACAACAACGGGTGATCGAGGGCTTTCGCGGGCCCGACTCCGTCTATCATGGCCTTGCCGTTGACCTCAAGACATTTCAGCACGCATGAAATACGCAACACTCTCGATATCCAACTCCGAGCCGCGTCTGTTCTTCCCTCACTAATTCCCCGAAGTCAACGGAGACGGCAGACCAGGAACAAGGATCTTACGCACAAAAAGCCTCCTCCCCACCTCCCCAACCATCATCTTCACTTCCAAACATTTGACTTTCCATCCGCGTCGCGTTCGTGTCATCCATACACAACAACACAGCACACGCCCGCCTTTCTCGCAAACCCTGCGGCACAAATATGCCCAAGGGCAATCTTCAACCCGCGAAACTTCCCCCTGCGCGCTACCCGTTCAAAACGCCATTCACCCCGTTCCTTGTTCTTCAAACTGCAGAACCCTCGTCATATACGACATCCCTGCTCAAGCGCGCACGCGTCAGGCCTTTCGCGTGGCCAATCCAGGATCTCATGCTTATGTGCTCATTGATTTGATTCCCTCTCAGCTCTTCCTGATAGCCAAAGCCAATGCTCAGTGCCCAGTACCCAACCGTTGCGTGTGGCGCTCAAAGGGCGCGGGTGAAGAAATGAAACGGTTTGTGGAGAAGGTTAAGGTTTGGCAACGGTATTATTGTGAGGTAGGCGAGGTAGGTCACGAGTGTCCTGGAGAGAGACGGGAGTTGACGCCGTTTTCTGTAATATTGCCTTTTGTCTTTTGTGTTAGGCGAGGTGATGATTTGCCGAGGTGCTAGCAGTGGGTATTTGTGTCTTCACGACGTGATGTACATGTATATGTGTTGCGGAGTTCTGTTCGTGCTTAAGCAAAGAAGACTTGTGGTGGCTTGCCTTTTGTAATAGCTGACTGCACGGAGAAGTATGTGATCGGCTGTTCATGCTCTCTTTGTTCAGGCAAGATTTGTGGAAAATGTCCGTGTAGTAATATAAGATGTGTATGAGTAGAGCCTTACCGACACATTTTGGGACCATCATGGGAATTTTCGACATGCTCGACCACTGCCATTCGCCTTTCCCTTCCTGAACCACGTATATCCAACACCACGAAAAGGAACCCACGATCGTACAATGCTAGAAGTTCCTCCCACCACTCCAATCTCACAATATCACGCAAAATCACAAAAGCCAACTCGCACTTAGAACTCGTTCACCACCCACCTTGACAGTCCCCTAAAAATCACCAAACCATACCAGCAAGAGCAGCAATCTGCCTCGCCTTCCCATCCAACCTCTCCCTCCTCTCCCTCAAATCCCTATCGAGCTCCTCGCTCGACCCGCGGAAAATTCGAATGCAAGCAATCATGCGATCGACCAGCTTCGTCGCGAGCAGGAGTCTGTTCGTGCGCTCGGCGGCCTCGCAGACGATGTCGATGCTGTGAACGAATCAGTTAGCCAGATACCCCAAACAACCAACCAACCAAAAGGAAAGGAATAGGATCCTTGCACCTCTCACCTCTTCCACAACATCAAATCATTCACCCCCTCCACCCCCGCCAACCTCTCCACAGCCCCCCACCCCTCCTCCCCCATCATGACCCTATTCAGCGAGCCGAGATGATTGCTCCAAACCTCGGGTGAAGTCTCCTTCGGTTTCTCTTGTCCGTATTGCAGATTACACTGTTTGATGCGCTCGACCGCATCGGCGAGTTTCTGTCTGTTAGCGTCGGATTTCACGCGCTCCTTTTCGGCTGCCGAGCAGCGAGCGCAGGCGCATGTGAAGTTCCAGCGGGTTTGGAAGAGGTTCTGGCGCGTTTGGGAGGGGGCCAGTTGGTCGGCGTAGTTGATGAGGATTTCGGTGTCGGCGGCGATGGGGTGGGTGGCGGTGACTTGGCAGAACTGATGGGGTTGGAGGTGGAGTGTTAGCTGGTTTGCGAAATGGTGCAAAGCGGTGGGCGGCGTTTCGTAAGGGGAAGAGCCTACACTCACCATGGCGTTGAACGCCTCGCCTGTGGTGCACTGGGCGTTAGGGACGCAGGAGTGATTGAGCCTCGAGGACTCTTTGTACACGGCAGCCAGTTCTTGCTGCCCTTTGACAAAGGGGTCCCGGCCGACGCCGTTGATGATGAGAATCTCGCGCAGAGTCTCGGTGAGCGCCAACTCGTCCGCATCCGCATCACCCAGCAGAGCGTCATTGAGGTCAAAACCGCCGGCGAGTTTAAGCAGATCGTGAGGGAAGCAGCTGCGCTCCTCGGAGCTCAACCACTCAGGTGCAGTGTAGAGATCGAGCATGTTGTTGCGGACTTTACGGTGGTTGGACAGATTGGGGGATGTGGCGTACATCGCGGAGAGTTTGTCGACTACCCAGAGGGCTTTTTCTTGCACGATGATATCTCCTGGTTGGATGGGCGCGGTGGCGAAGATGCCCAATCCATGGATGGGGGAGGGCCGGATTTCGCAACATGTTAGGACCATGTTGGTACGATGGTTGGTCGAGGAGCGGTCGCGGGTCGGTCAAGAAGTGGTAGGCGAACGAGATGATTCGAGCGAGTCGCGAAAGTGCATACAGCAAGTGAGTGGCATGTGAATGCGAAGCGGTCATGCGCAGCGGGCTCATGCATGCAAACGGAGACACTTCACTCGAGCTAGAGGGCCCAGCATGTGAGTCAAGGGTGAAACTTCGCTCACGGTGAGCGAGTGTCCAATGTTCTTCGTGGCTCCTCATCACACTCCGCGATTCTAATGTCGTCTTCAACAGCGTGAACGTGCTCAGTGGCCTGAGAGAAGACGCTGTGAACGATGGTACCAAGGACGCATTGTAACTTACTAATCTCGGTGATTCTCAAAAACGCTCCTTACATGGCCTAAACCATCCACCGACATGTCAGCACACCTACGAAGGCGGCGGCCCAGCGAACCACTTCTTAAACCACGCCACAGCCTGCTCTTCCGCCCTCTTGCCCCTCCCAGCCTCCTCAACATCCTCCTCATCAGCCCTAACAGCGAATCCATGCCGAGCCTTCTCATACATGACAAACTCATGCTGCACGCCCTCATCCTTGGTCTTCGCAGTCTTCGCCTTCAGAATCTCCTCCGTCTGCTTCGCATTCTCTTTGCTCATCTGAGGATCAATCTCCGCCGCGGCACACGAAAGCGGCAGAGCCACTTTCTCGAAATCGTCAGGGTACTTCATGTTCGAAGGGTGAGCGATGAAACCGCAGTCGACTACGCGCACGCCCGCTGCCGTTTTCGTCTGGCCCCAGCACAGCTCGGTCACGTATTTTGCTCCCCAGCAGAAACCGGCTGTGCCGATGGGGAGGTTGGCACCTTCGTTTTCGCGGAGGGCTCTGAAGAAAGCCTGGATTCGCGGGTTGGCAACGGCTGGTCTGCAGTAGTAAAGGAAAGGGGGGAAGAAGCGCATGAGGTACAGAAAGTGTCCGATTTTGTAGAGTTGGTTCCAGAAGCCGGTGGCGGACATGGCGTGGTAGCTGATCATGACGTCTAGAGGCATGATGAAGCCTGTGTTTCACGTTAGTCGAGGAGTAATCGCAGACTCGTGGGGAATAAAGATTTACCGTCCATGAAGTCTGGCAGGAACTGGGGGCATGTCAATACTTTTCGACCTTCAGGTACCTTTCGCGGAAGCTCTCACCACCTGGAAGTTCCCCTTTTTCGCATACTCGTCTGCTAAGATGCGGTTGTTCGGTAGGGTCCAGCCGAAGGCGTCTGGAATGATGACGACGATGCCATTGGGCGAGCCAGACGGGGCATTTGCAATATAGCAATCAAGGCCATGGAGTTTTCCGAGACGTCCTGTTGGAGTGCCGGTATGGAGAGAACCCGTGGCACAGCACTGTTTGAGAGCCATCTTACTCTGGCAAGGGATGGCGTTTCTTGGGCTATCGCTGTCAAGACCTTATGCGGAGGAATGAGAGGGATCTAAAGGAGACGGAGAGGTAGGAGAAATAAATCGAAAAGAAGTTCTGTCATTGCCTTACGCCTACCATATTATAGTTCCTGTCGTGCCCGACATCGTCAAGTAAGACCGGACATTGCTGGGTTTATCGCCGGCCGTCGTGTTTCGCGACGGCCGAACACCGATCCGACGTCGCAAGAATGGTACGATATCATCGAAAGTCCAATAGAAAGATCCAGCTTTAGATAAGACGTCTAGATGATCTCTGAAGCTTTGGTTTCTTCACGAAGACATTTAGAGATAAAAAGGAAGTGAAGACGCGATGGAGTAGACACAGAATGAGGTACGAATTGGGTGACGGGCCGAGCAAATCTTCCACCATCCAGGGTTTTGGAGTCACGCGAGCGAGCGAGCAACGTCAAAAAAAGTGATCGCTGTTGCGAAGTCCGTCCGCTTCTGATAATAGCAGTCGACGTACATATATATCATAATCGCAGCAGATCAGAAAATATGGTAACAAGACCATTGACGAGATATAAGATGAGACCACCTGAATAACCATCCACAGGTACATGCAGACTCATCCAACTTCGCCGCCGGCGTTGGCAAGAAAGAAGCATACGAGCAAGTGCTCGAGCAAGCCAGTGCATTATTCGATGGGCAGACGAACTGGGTGAGTGAGCATCTAAACAAATAATGTTGAAAAGAAAATATCGATCTCTCCTTTGAAAAGAGAACATATGACTTGTTTATTGAATGGCTCATTTCGCTAATACAATACAGGTCTGGTAAGCCTCCCTACCAACGAAGTCGTGCTCATGACGAGGAAAAAGAACGAGAAAACAATTAAGAGACAACAAGAAACCCCTCTAACAAACCTCCCCCATCAACAGCAACACATCCAACACCGCCTCCCTCCTCTGGCACGCCCTACACGCCCTCCCCTCCCCCAGCAACAAAGTGAACTGGGCGGGCTTCTACGTCCTCGACAAGAGTACCACCAACACCAAAAAATCCCAACTAATCCTCGGCCCCTTCCAAGGCAAAGTCGCGTGCCAAACGATCCTCTTCGGCCGCGGCGTGTGCGGCGCCGCAGCTTCGAGCAAGCAAACGCAGCTGGTGCCCGATGTCGACGAGTTCCCTGGCCATATTGCCTGCGATGGGGACTCGAAGAGCGAGATTGTCGTGCCGGTTTTGAGCGGCGGGGAGGTCGTGGCGATTATCGATATTGATTGCACGGTTGCTGAGGGGTTCGATGAGACGGATCAGAGGTATTTAGAGGAGTTGGCGGGGATTTTGGGGAGGGGGTGCGATTGGTCGAAGTTGTGAAAAAAAGAAAAAAAATTGATGTTGATAAGTATATGGAATGGGAGAATTGTTCACATGAGAATTACAAACAGGCGTGATAATATGAAGTTATCTACAATTTTTGCGTAGTCTTGATTTGGACATCGCTATGGGTTTACTGCCGAACTCGACCGTGTGAACCAGCACACAGTCGACATGTACTTGTATCTATGCTGAAATGTATGCATGTGTCTCTCGCCTTTTGTGTGCTTTTGCGAAGCGCCCAGAACTACATAGCTGTCCCGGCTTTGCTATGCCTGTTTTCCAAAGTTGTTTCTATTGTTTTGTGGGAAAGAAGAAGCGAATGAAAATGACTCAGTCTGGCTGTGAGAAATAGAAATGTTGAAGGAAAAAGAAGAGGAAGGAGCAGAGCCCTTCATAAGTTGAATTGGAATAATGAAATGGATATAGCGAGTGTTTTTCTGCCCTGTGACTTTGTCGCGCGACTGGTTCCGCGATGTCAAACCCCATAATAGAAGAAGGAGGAGAAAAGAAAAGAAAAGAAAGCTATGCAAAGTAAGGGATACTTGGTGCGCGCGAGGCAAGAGCCATACGCTTCGCTTCAAAAGTAGAAAAAGAAAAATGAAAGATACGCAACAGCGCCCTGAAAACGCAATCCTGAAAATGCTTGCTCGACCCGTGATAAACTCGCCTGTTTGCGAGGAAGATACCTCGAAACGCCTTCCATGCCTCTTCCCAACTAGTTTTGTGATCCCACGACTTTGACGTGGAGATCTTTTCGCAAGACATGGCTTTCAACATTTGAAACGCCCTTGCCTTGGATTGGGGAAAGAAACGAACCAAAAACTCCCATCCAGGTGAAGTATGCCAAGAATAGAATCGAAAAAGAAAATGTCGGCCGTGTTGTCGTCGTGTCGTTTTAATTCAGATAGGGTGCGAGTAATTATACGCAATCCAATTTCGACAGTCGTGATCATCGATTCGGCGACCTGGGACCGTTGTTCGCCTGACCCGATCTTGCTGAAGAGCGGTACGACTCCTCTCTTATCAACCTGTCGACCAGATCTGCAGACTCCGCGCTTCCTTTCTGCTTCGCTCCTGCGAGAAGGTACCCTTCCTGCTGCTCGAGCTCCAGTGGTGTCACGGGTCCTGGACTGCCGAGAGGAGCCAACCGTGGGCTGACGGGCTTGTCTTCCGGTTTGCCGTTGGATCGGGCAGCCGAGGCGACGGACTGGTGGTGGTACATGAGCAGGTGCTTCTGTGCGTCGGAGATAACCCGCTGGTGGGCACGGGGAGAGACGGGAGGGTTGGCGGTGCCTTCTTCTGGGGTGGCTTGCATGCTGCTGTGCGCGGAAGGGTAATTGGCTGGGTGGAAGCGAGGCAGCGAAGGCAACTTCAGTGATTGTGTGTTTGCGCGGCGGGAGCCGTTGCCTTGTCGTGAGTGCATGGCGCGGGGTGAGGGTGGTTGGAGGGTTTCGAAGCGCGAAGGTTCGTAGCGTGGTGAAAGAGGAGAGGTCGGACGCATAGCAGGTGAGGATCGGGGCGAGGGCATCCTAGAGGGCGAGGCGGAACGGAGAGGTGAGCGCACCGGTGACAGGCCTCGTGAGGAAGCCAGCTTGGGAGCGAGGAGGGTGTTGATATGGGTGGTCGTAGTGGAGGAAGTGGTGGATTCCGATTGCGAAATTGCGAGCGCAGTGGCTGTGATCGTAGAAAGACACCGGGTTATTTTCCTTCTCGATAGCCAAGGAAGAACAAGACAATCGAGTGGAAGGGAAGTGGATTTGGGTCGGAGCGTGGGTCGTGCCGAGTGAATCGTTAAGATATGCCGACGACGAAGGGTGGAGGGGTCGAGCGGAGGGGATTACTGCGGCAAAGTCGAAGGGTCGTTGGCGAAATGACGCTAATTGACACGGTCGACAGAGGGAACGGCGCGAAGTGGTGGAGAGAGAGAGCGATTGAAGTTTAGAGGGCGACTAGTGAAGTGGCGGATGAATGTGCTGTCTGTCTGGCAGGCGAGCAAGGACAGCAGGCGGACAGGCAGGCGTGTAGGTACTAATATAACGGGGTGTTTGCTGGCAGTAGTGGGCACACACACTTGACGGTAGGAGGTAGCGGGCATGGGTGACAGGTGGGGTTCTCTGGCAATCATGGGACGGGGCGCGAGAGACATCAAATAATAATAAGGTAATCGGCTAGGGACTGACTAGAAATAGGGAGCAGGGGGACGACAGTAATACCTCCTAGTGTGGCCAAGCAGGCAAAGAGTGACACTTTCCAAGGCTCGAGGGGAAGCTCTGGCAAAGGGCTCGCAATGATCAAATTAGTCGATATTGGGAAAGCATCAAAATGGACTGATGATGCGCGCCATTCGCTTGGACAGAGACAGACGAGACGGTGCAAGACGGTTTGCCGGAAGCATACACGATCCGCGTATCGCAGCGTGTGCTTGTGCAGCATTCAATCATCATACCGCAAGGTAATCTTGCGAGTCTCGTCACCGTCAGTGTAAACTCGTCCGAACCATCCCGTCGCCGGCAAGACTTGCTCTTCGTTCCGCCGGCTCGAGCCTAACATGTTGAATAATGCTCTTAGTGCTGTGGCCCTCTTTGGGAGAGAAGAGTACTTGACTCCATGTAACTTGCATACATGCTAGGCACCTTAGGAGGTATGCTCTTTCGCTCTTTCGCTCTCTCGCCCTCCCGAGCAGTGCCTCAATTGTTAGTGCTGAGAAGCTGCAAGGATCATCACTTGTCATGTCTCGACTCGACCACTCTCTGCTCTGCTGTCCCCCCAGCAAGACAAGCAAGAGCTGTCTCATCCACACGGTCTATCGCTGCTGTTGTCGTCGTGCGTTTGCCGCGCTTTCTCTGTCTCACCCAGACCCTGACGATGCACACCTGCAGCAAAAGGGAAGATCTTGTGTGGCCAATTGCGACCATGTGCCTGCGCCGCCATCGAGCCATGTGACGAAGGTGTGGATGGAAAATCAATCTCCCAGCCAAACAAATCCTTTGGCCAATGTTTCCTTGCTTGCTCTGCTCGTCCGCCTCAACCCGACTCTAGGCGAAACGCATGCGGTCATTGCCAGCCAAGCAGCCTTTTCGCCTTTCGTCACAAAAGCGCCACAAGCGTCCTGCCTGCCGTCGTGTCCGCAAAACTCTCGTCTGTCTCCCGCAACTTTATGAGGAAGAGGCTCGAAAAAGAGGCTCCACTGCGCCGCGCCGTGCGCACCCGAACGGAGAGGGCATCAATGACGATTTTGCGACGTGGGAGAATGCTCAAGCTATCACTATAGAAGACAAACCCCGATTCACAAAGCATGCGGGGCCTGACTTCCCGACTGATAAGTAGGATATCTTGACCGCAACAGGGCATCCTGCTTGGAGGCAGATGATGGAATATTCATGGGTTTGGGACGATGCCACGCTACGCCATGCGACCTTTGTCTGATGACACAAGGATCGCACTCTTGTGGGGTCGAAGTTTTTCTGTGCACAGCACACAGCGAAGGACCACCGAGCGATTAGAGGGCTTACGGCTCTTGCTCCGAAGGCGTCACTCATCCATCCATCTAACAGGCATTTTCAGCCCTCGCTTGAGGCTGGACGCGGCTACATACAGTCGGCCATGGCGGGATAATAATGCATCCTGCAGTGCAAGGCAATCTCCACGACCAACCATGGCATCGCGCTGGGCCCAACAGTGCAAATCGCCGGCAGCAGGCAGCGCGCCTCATCGTCCCAGCGTACGTCCCAACTGCAGACGTCTTGGTGTTTTGGGCGGACGCACAGCAGTCGCCTCAGCACTTTTGTTTTCGCCTTACATTGATTGATTGATTGTCACATCTCGGCTGGCGGCACGATATACTCTTTTGCCAGCAGTAGTAGTGCAACTTGGGAAGATCACCATAGTATCCGCAACCTTGGTGCATGGGCGAATCCACCGCCTCCTAATCTTTCCTCGGACAGGAAAACGCGCGAGGGGTACCTCCTAGCGTGCCGTCAATCAATCAAAAGGTCTTCCTCACTTCTCTATCATCGTCATCCATTATAGTCAATAACAAACATGACGATACGTTCGCATCCCGCAACTTAACAGAACGAGAGAATTTCGATGTGCACTGCAGGTCTCACAGTAGTAGTGAGAACCTCCCTCCAATCAAGGGAACCCGGGAAGAAACTCCTTCCAACAAAGAACTTGCCCATCCCACAAGATCTTTCCTGATATGCATGTACATACATAACATGTACTCCTATACAAAGGTACCACCTGAGATATCCCATCCCTCAGAGTCCTCCTACCTAAGACCTCAGCAAAGCGAACCCCCCTTCCCAAAAAAAACCGCAACAATCCTAAACACCCCCACGTCCAAAAGAGAGCAGTAAGCACCCAAGGTCGCGTCTTAGCGAATAATGCACACCATTTGCTCTAGTACTACTACTGTGCAAATCAGACTAACCGTATGCACCCCGAAATCCTTCCCAACGGGCGCGCGCAACGCACGAGGTTCGCCTGAGCCCTTGAGCCAAAAGCCAAGGACGCTTCGCTTGCCGTTTGAGCCGGTTTTGCTTCTCTCTCTCTGTGTCGTTTCTCAGAGGGGGGAGAGAGGAAGAGACGTGGGAGGTATCTCCGTGGGCGTTACTGTCCGCGGGCTTGGGTTTTGGCATCCTTCGGCGGCTGTGTATGTTTGTGATGTGATAGCTCGGATTCTCTGTTTTGGTGCGTCGGAGTTTGTTTTGGGAAGGAGGTGGGCTTGGGGCGGTACTACTACTGGTGAGGGCTTTGGGGCTTCGGAAGTCGGATGTGGTTCTGAGTGAGGGGGTTCTGTTTCTTGTTGCTGTCTTGTTTCGGTGGTGTTGTTTGTATGTGCATCGAAGTGGGGTCTTACTTGCCTTGGTTCGGATGGTGCGGTAGGTGTGGGATGCATTGTTTTGACATGAATACCATGCAGGGTCAAGTGTGGAAATGTGGCTATGTCCATTATTGTTTGCATGCTTCAGGTTGGAAGTGTGCAGCTTCCGGCTCAATGCGACATGATTCTCTGTTGAGACGAACGCGTTTGCAGGATTGTTTGGAGCATTTTTCTCTTAATTCTCTATGACCTTGCAAGAGCAGGCGTCTAGACCAGTACCCTCGCAGTGCATCTATCATTCGTATCGTCGTTATACAGAGGCGAAGGCAAGTATGCCTCGAACCTCGACACTACCATCCGCCTAAGCGGCAACAACACCGTACGGCACAGCCTGCGCGGTCTCCAGATCAATATAACCGTACTTCTCCAGCTTCTCATCGGTGCTGAGGCCCTGGAACCAAGTGCCCATATCCTTCTTGAATGCCTCCAGGTTCTTCGACTTGCTCAGATCGATCGGCTCCTGGTCCTTGCCCATCTGGCGAATCTGCGTGCCTGCCGCCACATTCGTGATGCCGAAGTCGTTGTCATCCATCTGCATCTGGATGGCGCCCGTGACGCGGCCGCTCAGGATATCCTTGCACAGGCGCGGCTCCTGGCAGACGGGGCGCGCGAGACCCACGCCGTCCACGGTGTTAAGAGCGTGCACCATGGCGCCCACGGTCTTGAAGCCACCAGTCACGTACACCTTCGTCTTGGACAGGGCGGGCGTGATGGTGTCGGCGAACTCGAGGAAGAAGGCTTCACGCTTCTTGGATGATTCGCGCTTGTGGCCGAAGGCGAGGGCCTCTGTTGATTCATTGCGTTAGTGGTCATGATTCTTGTATGGTCCGGAGGCGAGTATCAAAATTTCGGGATAACTTACCGTAAGTGCCACCAGACAGCTCGATGAAGTCGAACTTGTTCTCCTCAAGGATAGCAGCCAGCTGCTTGGCCTCCTCAGGCTGGAAACCCTTATCCTGGAACTCGACCGAGTTCATCTTGATACCCAGGATGAAGCTCGGGCTCGTACGGCGGCGCACCTCCTGTGCAATCTCGACAATCAAACGCGCCCTGTTCTCCAAGCTGCCACCGTACTTGTCCGTCCTAAGATTCGTGGTGGGCGACAGGAATTGGGCAAGCAGGTAACCGTGAGCGCCGTGCAGCTGGATACCATCGTAGCCGGCCTTCTCCAGGTACTCGGCGGCGTGGGCCCAACCCTCAATGACACGGGCAATGTCGCTCTCAGTGGCGGCGCGGGGCTTGGCGAACTTCAAGCCCATGACCTCCTTGTCGAGGTGCACGTCCGAGGCACTGATGGGGTTCTTCTGGATGCGCTCCTCGACCTGGCGGCCCGGGTGGCTGACCTGGCCGACCATCAGGTTGCCCTGCGCCTTGCCCTGACGGGCCATCTCCTTGAAAGACTCGAACCGCTCGCCCTCGAAGGGGGCGTCGACGGGGATGATCGGGTTGCCCATCGCTTCCAGATGGTCATACTCGAACATGATGTTGCCGGTGAGGATGTTGCCGATGCCGCCCTCGCCCCAGCGCTTGTAGACATTGTGGAGGTTCTTACTGGGGACACCGCGGGACTCGAGGTTGTTGGGGTCCCATGAGGAGATACGCTCGGTCATGGCGCCCTTGAGGAACCTGTTGGGTGCATCGCGGTTGGCGAACTCGAAGTGCAGAGGCTGGCCCAGAGGCGCTGGGTCGACCTTCTCGGAGTCGTAGCGGGTAGAGGATGCGGACATTGTGAGATGTACTTTTTTTGTGACAGAAAATGCAGTAGAGAAAGAGAGTATTGAAAGCGAAGATAGGTTGTAGTTTTGTATAGAACAAGGGAAAACGACACGCAATGATTACATTACCAATCTACTTAGCAGTATAGGCACGTTAGGTATTCTTCACGCTTCTAGCCACTGCTTAGAAATGCAACGCCGAACGCCATGTCGGTGAGGGTCAGGTCGCCATTCGGCACTTGATGTCATCCTTGTAGGCTCGATCCATGAAGACGTGGCGGCATAGCGGATCTCGTTGGATGAGAGCAGATCCCGGCAATTCCAGGCACGGCCGAGGCATCTCATCAGGGTCTTGTCGATTGAGATTTTTTGTGTCGAACGAGTTATGTCCGCATGCCGTCCGGGTGATATTGCTAACTTCCTGATTTATATACTTGTGCACTTGTAGCATAATTGCAGTCTCATGTGATTAGTGACTTGATTGTTCACTTTTGAAAGCACACGTGTAGACGTGAACACAGAATATTCTCGCCGTATAAGGCTGACAAACCCAACATGTCGTCCGATGTTTCACCGCACAAGCCTAAGGTAGGGTAGGCAAAAGAATTACCAGCCGCGGCTGGCGCAAGGCCCGGGAAGGCTCCTGTGGTCAAAAGAGGATGATTAAGACCTTCGCTGCGCGGACAGACGATGAGCAAAATGATAATGCCCTAAGACGGAGTCGAACCGGCGACCTCGTCATTACTAGTGACGCGCTCTACCAACTGAGCTATCAGGGCTAATTCGTAGAAGTATCTGCGGATTGATGTAGGACATGCAGACCACAATGTTTATGTAGCTCTATCACACGACTCCCCCTGTCCTGCACGGAAACATGAAGGACAGTGACATCCGAAGGCAGGATGAGCCACTTCCTTTCTAGACATGTGTACCGATGGAACGTGAATTGTCGACATAGCCTCGACAGGATCTCAATGTTGGGCGAATCAGTTATGACAGGCTTGTCCAGCCAGACTAGTCCCGGCTGTGTTGTGTTCCAGCGTCTATGTTCGTGACCGTCCCTCGAATAGGGGCAAATATCAGCCCTGCAACTCTGCCAGGTCCGGGTATCGAAGGTCCGCCTTGTCCTCCAGGAAAGCCATCCATTCCTTGAGGAACTTGGATCCCCTGCTCACAGTCTCCGAGTCACCAATTACACAAAGATGGCGTCTGGGGCGGGTCATTGCAACTGCAGGACATATGTCAGCTTTGGGCATCTTGACCGGAGGAATGGATACATCCTCAAGGAAGCTTACCGTTCAACCGTCTCTTCTCAGCCAAAAATCCCACCTCATGCTCTGCATTACTCCTCACCAAACTCACAACCACAGCCTCCTTCTCGCGCCCTTGAAAGCCATCCACACTCCCCATCTCGACGTTGGGGAACTTTTCTTTCATTTGGTCACGCACCACGCCAAGCTGCCCATTGTATGGCGTAATGACCGCAATATCCTCCTCCCTCACACCGGCGGCGACGAGCTTGCTCACATGTACCCGCACAAGCGCGGCTTCGTTCTCGTTGATCTTGCTGTCAGCCAACAGAGCAGACTTGCCCTTGGCACCACCCTCGTCATCTTCAATCTGCTCTGGAAAGTCGCCGCCTTGAGTATCGTAATACACCAGCGGCACGCTCGTGTCGTCCGTCTCCTCGACTTCGTACGGTAGATCTGTGAGCAAACGGGTCTTGACTGCTTCAGCGGAGACGAGCTGGTTGTTGTATAATGCTGCCGAAGGGAAAGCGTTGATGTCTTCGTGCATGCGGTATTGCGTCGTCAACATGCGCTTGATGCTGTCGCCGTATAATTTCAAAAGGCGGTCGAACATCGTTATCTCCAGCTTTACATCGTCCTCGCTCTTCTTCCCATCAACTTCGAGGCCTTCCATCTTCTTGATCAAACCCTGCGCTACTGCTGCGCCTGCTCCATGTTTCATATTCGAGCTCTTGATCGTGGGAGGCAATTGAAGATGGTCGCCTGCAAGAACCAACTTCTGCACTCCCTTCACGCCCATAACAGGAATCCAGCACTGTGCTTCCAAAGCTTGACTTGCCTCGTCGATAATGACAACGTCAAAGTTCTCATCTTTGATCAAATTGCCTCCCGAGCCATGCAAAGTCGCCAGAACAACTTTACTCCCTCCCAGCAGCTCGGTGACAACGCGATTCTCCCGCTGCCGGAACTCCTTTCTCAAATCTCTCATCTCGCTCCAAATTTCCTTGCGTTCCTTGCCGCTCTTGGTCTTCCGCACGGACGCCTGTTTTCTGTCCATCTCATCCCGGATGTCTTTGACGATACTCGCTGCGTCACTGTTTTGCGAAAGAACGTCGAGACTGTGATCCAATACGCCTGGTAGCAAGCGCGCTGGGTGGCCGAGGCGGACCATGGGCACTTTGTGGGGCGCGAGGCGCTCGACGATGTTGTCGACGGAGATGTTGGAGGGGCCGCAGACGAGGATGCGCGAGCCGCGTGAGACAAGTTGCAGTATCAGCTCGATGAGAGTGTGCGTTTTGCCTGTTCCTGGTGGGCCGTGGATGAGTGAGATTTCGCGTGAGGCGAGCGCGTGTTGGATCGCGGCTTTCTGAGAGGGGTTGAGCGAGTCGTTGGTGTACTTTATGGGTGCAGATAGATCTGAGGGTGAGATCGGAGTGGGAGTCGCTTGGTTGAAAAGGACTTGGGTCAAAGAAGAGGTGGAGGAGGGCGTGAGTTTCTGCAAGCGGTTCATGGTCTGGGTGAGGCGTTTGTGGGTTGTTTCGTTGGCGAGTTTGACACTATAATGAGATGACTATCTATCAGCCTACCTGTTTCTCTACTCTCAATTCTCGAGAGGCTTTCTATTGCGGGCTGCAGCACATACAGCCAGAGTTTCCCGCCTGAGGGGATTTCTGCATCTTCCTTGTCCAGAGCAACGGAGATGTCCTCGCGTCGCACTCGCTGCACTACACCGGTGACTTTCTTCGCTTCGATAACCTCGCGATCACGCTTCTTCTCGCTACCTTTGGGCTGTTCGGCCACGGCGCAGAGATCTCCTGAGCGTAGGCCATGTTCGGGAAGGTCACCGCTTGTGATGGTTGGATCGAGTGCGAGCTCCAACTGTGTCCTGCCGGCGAAACCAGTGCGCTGGTTCGCTATGTGAAGATTCAAGAGCGCAAGACCTGCCCGTTGCAGGACGATAGGAGCGTGGGCAGAAGTGAGGATGGCCGTCTCTTCAATCTCAGCGCCATGTTCCACATCCAGAAGTGAGAGCTGCGAGGCGGCGAAGGTTGGGATGTCTGTAGGAGACATCGTTGTCGATTTCGGAAAAGTTCGTTCAATCAACTACAAGGTTAGATAAAGAAAGGAGATATTGTTTTACTTCTCACACATGAATGTAAAGAAAATGGAGATCATTTCTTTTCTTCACGGGTCTATATGACGTGCAGTGGTGGGGTGAAGTTCACATGTTTGCCCATCGTCCGAGTGACCTCATGCTCTTTGGCTGGCTGGCTGGCTTCCCTCCTCCATTCACCGCGGCACCAAGCACCACCTCACATACCACTCGCCAGGCCATGTGAGAGCAACACCCACGCTGTGCTCGCAGCACAAATCACACACCATAATGGAGGACTCCGACGGCGAAGCCATCGTCAACCGCGACGAGTCTATCCCGGTCATACGCATCCCCTCGCACACCTCATATAACAGCGCCGACCTCTCCGACCAGGACCCGCTGCAACTCAAACCAGGAAGTCGCCGCGAGCGCATGAAAGAGCATGCTTCCAAGATCAAAGAGCGTATCGTAGACCATGGCTCACAGTATTCCCCAAGCATACAAGAGCGTCTGTTCAACGGGCTTATGGCGCAGATCATCCCACCCGAAGAGCTGAGCGAGAACGAAGACCTGGCCGCAGAGGAGAATCAAAAGGCAAAAGATAGAAGGAGCAGGCAGTACGTGGATAGGCCGAATTTCAGTGTTGGCTTGATGAGTGGAAATTTCCGTCGCTTTAATGCGAGGATTGGTATTGTCTTCGTTTTCCAGAACCGCGTCATCCGTCTGTTCACCTGGAAGCAGCCTACGGCGACCCTAAGTTTTCTGGCAATATACACACTCGTATGCCTGGATCCAGAGCTTCTTCCTCTGATTCCCTTGGTTGCAACCCTCTTCTTCGTTATGCTACCTTCCTTTCTGGCTCGACACCCCGCCGCCGAGAACGATCTCAGACTGGATTCAAGACAATTTGGGCCTCCCATCGCACCTCCATCTCGAGTGAAACCTGCTCCCGAGCTGAGTAAGGACTTCTTCCGAAACATGCGCGACCTACAGAACTGCATGGAGGACTTCTCCCGGATGCACGATGCTGCGAACGAGTACATCACGCCATATACGAATTTCAGTGACGAGGGCGTGAGCTCTGAACTCTTTCTGGTTCTATTCATCATAACAATCGCTGCGTTCATTTCGAGTCATCTCATGCCATGGCGAGCTGTGGCGCTTTTAGCTGGCTGGGCAGCAATCGTATCTTGCCATCCAAGAGCGCAGACAATCATCCTCTCCACCGAGAACCTGGAGCAAGTCAGTCACATGTTCAAAGGCCTACAAAGCTGGATCCGCGACTGGATCGAGCACGACATCATCCTGGACGAGCCAGCTGAGATTCGCCAGGTGGAAGTCTTCGAGCTGCAGAAACACCACGAGTCCTCCGGAACGTGGGAGTCATGGCTCTTCTCCCCTTCCCCCTACGACCCATTATCCCCCTCGCGCATAGCAGGCGCCAGAGCCAAAGGGACCCAGTTCTTCGAGGAAGTCCGAGCTCCCGCCGGCTGGATTTGGAAAGACAAGAAATGGACCCTCGACCTCTACAGCAGGGAATGGGTGGAGCGACGGATGATCACTGGTGTCGAAATCGAGACTGAAGGCGAACGTTGGGTCTACGACATTCCCATCGAGGACGTGGAATTGTCGAGTATCAGTGGCACTCCGAAGAAGCAGAGAGCGAAGAGTCTACCGAAAAGTGGATGGGAGGAGGGCACGGGTATGGATAAGAAAGGGCTGTGGAGGCGCAGGCGATGGGTCAGGGATGTGGAACGGGTGATCATCAAGGCAAGTCCGGCCAATTACTGATTTGGATTTGATTTTGTATCTTTTCTATCTGCATATACCCAATCCTCGAGCCGTTGGTGAGTTTTGGTTGTCTCGATTACGAGGCTGATTTGTTCATTTTTCAGCGTGAGCGAAAACGCCGGTTGAATCCTTGGGCTACGCTTGATGCTGGGATCGTCAATCCTGGCGCCGTCGAACCCGCCGCCATAAATTAGACTTGATACTTGAGAGTACAACTTTCTTTCGATTCGATCTTACGATCATCTCGTCCTCGGTTTTTCGTGGTCAGGGCTGACTTGCTGGACGACATTGATGTTGTTCACTACCAAAATTTTGAAAGCGCCACCTTGGATCCTTGCAGCCGTGATCCTTGGCTCATCCCGTGGAAGCGTCTGAGCCAGATCAACAGCATTTTATGGTGCCATACATGGGAGCGATCCATATAGCGCAAAACCTCCTCGACGGCTTCTTCAGCCTCCTGCAGCTGCTCGTGAGTTGCCGTTTTGCTCCAGTCAACACCTCCCAGCGGAGAACGATACTTCATTCGCACGCTGAATGGAATAGAATAAGATGTGGTGAAGAAGACATGAACAGCCTTTCCCAACGGCGCTGGGACTCTTTACTGTCTGGCAAGAAAGACCCTTTTTTCACGGTCTCACGGAGAACGCGCGCCGACTGGGCAATGTTGTTGTCGATCTGCGGACGAAACAACACGTTTTCGCGGCTGATGCCACTCTCCTCAATCACGCGGAGGAAGAGGTCGATTTGGTCGAGGTCGAAGTTGCTGACGACCAGCTCATAGGTCAGTGCGGTGCTTGAGGTGTCTCTGACGGCGAAGTCGTGGTGCAATTTGCGACAGGTCATGCTGAGTGGGTGTGCGACGGTGGCGGATTCGAATTGTTGGCGCAAAGTGCTCTTGTCATACCCGGCTTCGGCGTGGGCTTTGACGAATTTCCACCCGATGATGGTACGTTTCTCTTCGTTGGCGGTGGCGAGTTCGAAAATCTTGTTGCGCAGCTCGCCTGGTATGCCCTGCAATGTCGGCTCTGCCGGACGTGTCGAAGCCACGGTGGACGGCGGGTCGAGTGTGGCGGACTCGAGCTGCTTGCGGGTGCTTTCAACATGCTCGGCGTTGGTCTGCTTTTTAAGAGCTTGTGAATCTTGAAGAGCTTCATGTTGGAGCCGGTGCGTTTGTCTCAGAGGCAGCGAGTTGCTCGTACTTCTTACTGCTTAGCTCGACCGGTAATTTTTCCACGGAAACTACCCATGGGCAGGCCAAGGTCGGTGGTGACGAGTTCACTTGTGTTGTGTTGAGGTAGCTGTTGAGTCAGACGGTGAGAATAAGCGACTGTCTTGGATGCATATGCAAACGGAAGTCCGTTTGCATATGCATGTCAACAAGTCCAGTTGTCATGTGAACACACTGCAGTGAATTACCTGGGCGGATTTGGGGTGTGAGAGCTACTACACGATGAATTGCAAAACTGCGCAGGCGTCAATGAAACTTCTACTTACGGCGGACACAGCATTTCAATGGGTTTCAGGAACCAAACCATATATTGCCAGTCTGTTGGAATCTGATAGAAGAATTGAAACCATGTGACCATTCTGTAAATGGTCGAGTGAAAATCTCGGTTCCACGCTTCCCAAGGAAATAAGTAGAGCAATAGGGAATAAGGAAAGAAAGAGAATTCACAGTCACTCACAGTCTGCTGGGATACTCAACCGCCCTCCAAAGATGCCCTTTCGGGACTGCCAAATCACAACCGCTTCGAACAGAGGGACAATTGACATCCGATTAACAGGCCCGATCGCCCTCCATATCCGAATTCGAGCTTTACCTCTTCATTCAATCCTCATCGAGGAACTTGTACACGGCATCCCATTTGGAGGTTTCCGGCTGTTCCGCCAATGCTTGCCTTAATTCGCTTTTCAATTCTGACTTTAGTTTCGGCCTCAATTTGGCCTCCAACTCTTCTCCGTGCTTGTCGAGAGCCTTCTGCTCACGAGCTCGTCGTTGCTTTGCATAGAAGTCACACTGTGCTTCCTTGAGAGACTCGGGTAGCCTGCATAACAGGCGCCAGTCTGGACAACTTGACACACGGAGGACGCTGTCTCTTTTCCACAGCTGCTCAACAACCGCGTCCACATCTGACCGCAGAAGTTTAAATTCATCGTGCGTAATGCCGACCCTTTTTTGCGCTGGCGACATGGCGTTCGTCCTGAAGACAATTTCCAGTTCTCCAAGTGGGAAGTGTACGTATCTGAGAACATTCCGAAGCTCTTCATGACCCCTGCTTACTCTGTTTAGAGTGGATGTCCGGTCGAGGAGTGTTTCAACGGATTCCAAGGCACCCTTCCCGATGTACAAATGGACGCGAAGTGTAAACTCGTCACGCAGATGTGTCAGAAGGCCGGGCAGATGACGGATCACATTCGCTAAGTCGCCCATACGATCCAGATCAAAGTTCTCGAGATCGAGCCAGTAGCAGTCCACTCTTCTACTGATGACCCGATGCTGATGAATGGAGTCGAATTCTAGGCGGAGCAGTTTGCACGTCTGGCTAAGTGGGTGTTTGGCAATGGCGTTCCACAAGGCAGTCTCTGCATTGGCGGCATTTGTTGCCCTCTGAGTGTTTTTGAGTTTGCGGCCAATGATGCTGGCTTCTCTGATGTCGTCGGCGACGAGGTTGTAGATGGTGTTTCTCAGCTCCGGGGGAATGCCCGTCAGCGAGGCTTGAGGTGGTTGATTGGTAGCCATGATAGACTTGAAAGATGTTTGATTGGGTATGGGGACACTAGAATGGTGTGGGAGTAGGTGAGTGTGCAGGTTGTTGTGAGTTTGGAAAAGAAGAAGGCATTTATAGGAAGCGACGAGGCTAGCCCCTCACGGTCACATGGCGTTCATAAGTAGCTCATCTTTCAGTTGACTGAAAAAGTATAGCTGAGCGAGTGCAAGTGAAGTGAAGATGCATGACGACTTCACCGGTTCAGCAGTCAGCCACTCTCCAAAGGTAGAGAAGTGAAATGGACAGTCCATGGCCAAAGTGAGGGTGAAGTGTTTCTGAGGATGCTGACATCTGGTCCTCATGCTTCGTGATCATCTTAGCGAAATGATACGTTCTAGTCCACCGCATACCGCTCTGACACTTGTAAGTAAATCTAACAGCGCCGAAGTCATTGAACGCTCAAAATGACGGACCAGTCAGAAAAAGGCGGCTTGTGACCATTCCGAATTACCATACATGACCAGTTAACTTTCATAGTAGTAATTTTGTCATTGTGCCACGCGCGTCAAGGATCACGTGGTTCTACAATGCAATTGACTACAGGCGAAGGAATGAAGTTGGTGATGCTAATCGATGCTCGAAATCGTCAAATGCATTGACATCATTGCCTTACATTGGACGTGGTAGTTGAAAGCTCATTGGAATTAATACAGGGACATGTAGTGAAAAATTATTCGCCTCTGGCTGAATGCTAATGAAAACAAGCTACCTATGTCATTCATGTGGTTGGTGTGAGTGAAGTTGGAGGACGTTCACGCGAGTCATGCTTCGGTACACTTTCCCGGAGTGATTGAATTTGCTTGCCCGATGAATTTGCTCTGCCAAAGCAAAAAGTTCGAAGCTGTCTTGCAAAGGCCCAGTCGCAAATCGAAGCTATCGTCTCAATTACCCTCACACCGCACACCCCACACACGACCGCAACAATGGCCAAGACCGAGAACGACATTCGCGAGAAGAAGGAGAAGAAGGACAAGAAGCGCAAGGCGGACGAGGACGTCGAGGATGTCTCCGCAAAGAAGGACAAGAAGAAGAAGCGCAAGTCCGTCGACGCCGACGGTGACGCTGTGATGGACGCGCCTGTCGATGCCGCTGTTGAGGCGAAGGATGGCGATGACGAGGAGGCTGGCGCTGCTGTGCCCCTCGGCGCTCTTGTCCCTTTCGCCAACCCGCTCGCGGATGAGAAGCAGCAGAAGAAGACTCTCAAGGCTGTCAAGAAGTGTATGCGATGCGCCTACAAATCGAAAAGCAACTCATGCAACATATACTGACGAAATACTGTAGCTGCCAAGAACAAGGCTCTCAAGCGCGGTGTCAAGGAGTGCGTGAAGGCCATCCGCAAGACCCCTCAATCGGTTCCTGGAAAGGAAGGCCCTCCCGGCATTGTCATCCTCGCCGCCGACATCTCCCCCATGGACGTCATCAGCCACATCCCCGTACTCTGCGAGGACCACCACATCCCCTACATCTACGTTCCCAGCCGCGCCGAGCTCGGTGCTGCCGGCAGCACCAAGAGGCCCACGAGTGTGGTCATGATCACGCCCAAGCAGGGCAAGGGTGCCGACAAGGAGTCCGAGGAGGAGTGGAAAGAGACCTACTCCGAGCTGCTCAAGCTCGCTCAGAAGATGGGTCAGACCGTCAAGGTGTAAGCCTTTTTCGTCTGTCCTTTCATAAGTGTGCTGATTCCTTCTGGCTGGTTGGACGGCGATGGCACGGGAGTCTGGCGTTTCAAAGCGATCAAAAGAGGGTCAATTGTTTTCTTCTGAGATAGGGTGTACGAGATATGTATAGTGCACGCTCACAATCAAAGCCAGCTTTTTCTACATCAGACTTGGTCGTTTTCTTTGAAGTGGACACAAAAAGAGGCACTTGCGCCATTCTGGGGCTATTCTTCCATTCGTATCATCTGCTGGCTTGGATGACAATTTATCGCCTCAATACACGATTCCGAGCCGATACACTGAGGTATGATTTGACAAGTGTCGCTGGCAGCTAGGCTGATTTCGTTCCCTCTCGAGCGAATAAGGCAGGCAACCAACGCAGGCAAGATCCATTGACGATTGATTAGCAGATTAGCATGACCTACCGATCCATAGCTACATTCGACTCAAGCGCCCAACATCTGCACCAATTCCAGCAACCCGCCAGCTTCACTTGTAGCCTCTCTTCCATCGATGAACATATCATTCTTCTGGCGCACTTCCTCGTCTCCCCAAAGAATATCCGGCACATCTTCCGTCCATCGTCGAATATAGACCGTTCGCATGCCTCTGTTAGCCATTAGCCGATACTCGCAGATATTCAACCCTTTCAACCCTAACCCTAGGAACCCCAAACAACGACGGAATGAGACCTACACTTTCTCCGCAGCCTTTAGATCATAAGCATGCGCTGCCACCATAACGCAGTCATCGGGTTTGAGTCTCGGCAATTCTAGTGCTCTGTGGTACATTGCTGGGTCGGGCTTCGTGAGTCCTAAGAGCTCGCTCGAGAGCAGCATATCAAAGCTGAGGCCGGCTGATTTCATGATATCGATTTGCAGGCGCGTTGTACCGTTGGCGAGGACGATGCTGAATATTCTCGTCAGACGTGAGCAATCATATTGGAAGTGCAGAGGCGACTTACATATCGAACTTCGACTTGAGCAAAGGCAAGGCCTTCACCACATCCGGCCACGCTTGTGACGAAGAGCGTCAATTCAGACAACCCACTGCCACCGTAATTGCATGACTTCCTACCTGTCTGTCTGTGCCAGGCTCTAACACAAAACTCTACCTTCTCCGGCTCGAGCTTTCGACCATTCATCTCGAGCACAGCCAGCAATGTCTTTCGATAAGTCTCGTCGATATCTTCCTTCGGCAGGCCGTTGACGAATCGCGCATGGCTTTCTTCGAAGAACGCCGATCGCCAACGCAGACCCAGTGAAGGAAACGGTTCTGCATTTGGGGCGGAGAGCGCGTCGTCGAGCACTGGTTTGATGGAAGTGTGCCAGTCCACGCAGGTCCCCATGAGATCGAATATTAGCGCTTTGATGGGTCGGTCTGCGAGAGGGTTTGTTCGTTTGATAGGATCCATAGTGAAATATGTTGTCGATCAATTTGGGTCTTGAGGGGCAATGACTGTCAGTGTCTGGTGTTGGGCCATGTTGTTGGAGGATGTGAAGTATGGTATATGTGAAGATTCAGCACACCGTAGGCAGCTAAGCTATTGGTTCTACAGCGCTCGGTGTTCGTGGAGATGTTGATTCGCAGAAACACGTCGTTGTACCTACAAGCGGTGACATATACCTGTTGGGGACAGCTCAATACTCATCCTAGCATGATCGAGTCAAACCGATACGGAACACATTCCCTTGTTTCTCAATGATCCAAAGGAAGGACTCTATACTTGGCCAACAAGAAGCTTCTGCTGTCAAACCGATACAGACGAGACAAGAAAGTAAGGTTTCGTTACTTCTCACCTCACCTACAAACGGGACGAATGTCTCCAAAAGAAACAAACTCGGCTTGCCAAAAAATTTGGGTTTGATCCAGTACAAAAACGATAAAAAAGAACACCAAAGATGATGTCGAGGATGGGATTCGAACCCATGCGGGCAAAGCCCATGAGAATGCGCTCCGTTGAACGGAGAAACTGAATAGCTTGAGTCACACGCCATAACCACCTTTGAGAATGTTAGGAATAATTTCGGAAGAGGGCACAAATGTGGTGCAACTTACTCGGCCACCTCGACAAGATGATATGACGCAATTTCTGTTTTCATGTATTATATACGCTCATATCTTGGCTCGCGATCACTGGCTTCGCTCCATGGATATAATCTACCTTCCACCACCATTGAACTAAAACGATGCTATAAAACACTATTCTGAGCAGAAGGGGGATGTATGTGAGTGTATTTCTTGCTAGATACGTGGTTACTCTCAGATCAGGCGATTCCGCCGACACTCGTTGCTCAACGAGCGCAATGTGAATTCGCAGGGTCGTCTACAAGGAGCTGAGAAATGTCTGTGGAATGCCATTGCCAATGCGTCGTCCGTGTTTCATGAGCAGGCACATGCTGACGGCCTCCGAAATCCTCGCAAGACAGCACACCAAAATTCGTTGAAAGATTCATGTCGCACGACATGAGCGTCGCACATATATTCGAGCACAAGCAACGGGGGCAGCACATGCGATCGGTAGTACAGAGTAAATTGCAGGACCTCTTGTGTAACGACCGACGACGACTCTCGCGCTGTACATGAATAAGGCGCTGGTTTGCCCTTGTTGCCCACTGCAGTAATGCCTGACTTTTCGTCGATTGGAAGCTTGGGCTATGGCAGCGACTGGAAGCCGAGATACCACGCTGGAAGTCATGAGATCAGAAATGAATCCCTGCCATGCTCGCCATGCATCCTGCACGATCGAGCACGGGGCATGGAAATCTGCGTCGACAATTTGACCGTGCGAGGGCGTATACATACAGAACGAAAGAAAGAATCATCAGTCACATTATTCGCTACGCTCCGAAAACCGACGGGACGGGCGCTGCCCTTCATGCAGGCTGTCAGGGGTGCATGCGCTGGCGGGTGATCATCATTCAGAAAGGCATCGCTTTTGTCACGATTGCTTTGCGCCACAATCACTTGCCGGAACATACCAGCTATGACCCATGCGAAATGCGAGAGCTGTAAGTTATAGAAAATCACAGCCGTGAAAGCCGAGCCGACGACTCGCAGACCGCTGGTGTGGCGGTCGCAAATGGTGTGTTTCTGCGCAGTGCGTGAGAGGGTGTTGTGCAGAAGCATGTCTCAGGGGACCTTTTTGCGGCGAATGAATGTCATGAAAGCTACACCTTGACAATCGCCTTAACCTTGTCTTGCTTGCAGCGTGTGATCGTGCCTTGCGAGCTGGAATTCAGTCCGCGAACTGTATGCTTCGAGCATATGCCTAATGCAGGAAGGCAAGAGTTAAGCGCCGTTGCAGAATCGGCGTGCGTCGGCCTCGTGCGTGTGTTCGCGACATCGCATTGCGTGAGTCAAGCAGATGCAGCCGTTAGATCGGTCTGACTATCGACCGCCTCTCTGATCTATCGAAAATCAACACTTCGCCCACGACTCAGAGGCGGCTATACCACCGAGCCTTGGACCGTCGTCCGGGATCTTGGGCCCTTTCGTTGAGAATGACTCCGAGTGGGCGACCCAGATATCAGCTGCTCTCAATGAGGATCAACAGACTTTGGCTGGTGGTACAACGATCCTTCCAATGAGATGCGGCATCACCAGTGGTACAAGTCCGTGGTGGGCGGCGAGGAGCGGCAGTAGTAGGACCTCCTGGTAGGGTCTCCATCACCAGCGTTGGCTTTTCATCCACTTTTGCGCCATCACTGGCAGGATCGGCCGGACGCCCCGCGCCGGTTGACGGTTTACAGGCGAGGGCACGAGCCTGAGTTCGCGCCGGGGGATTACGAAAGTGTGGGTGGAGGATCTTGGATGAGGATGGACGACGGTCCAAAAGTAGCGCCGCGGCTTGCGGTTGATGGATGTTCTTAGCCGAAAGTGCAAGCGAACATTCAAAGACATGCAGTAGCATATGCTATGCCTGTTCCTCGATGGACCGCTGAGACTGCCCACGATGGCGTGCAGACTCGAGCCGGCGAACCGTGGATGCTCGCAAAGTCAACGCAGCCCACGCGTGTCTGGGCCACGCAAGTAACGAGTGCCGTAGTATGGCCATCAGACATGTCGAAGCGTGTGCCTCTGCATGTTCCTGCCGAGAGCAACTGCCACAGTACCTGCAGTAATAATAGCTGGTTATATTACACGCTAGTCTTACATCTCAGTATCGACATGCGCTGCGAGGCCAATCACCATCCCAATCAGGACGATCCCTGCTGGACATCAGGCACGTCGTCGGCGCCCTTTCATCGTTCGGGGCCTCCACCGTCGTGCCGTCTCAAGTTGACAAGGGTGGGTTGACAAGGCCCGAAACGGCTGATGGCAACGAAGTCGACGCGACTTGGCAACGAGGTATTGCACCGCTGCCCGGCTCCAGGTCTGTCCATGTCCCCGATTGTCGCGCGTAGTCAAGTTTGAAAGTTCGCAACGCAAACCTTGGAAGGGGAGTCGAAACGTCCTCCGCCCATCAAAACTGGAGCAAGGTCGCCTCTCCAAATCAAAGGCTCGTGGGGACTCGGCGTGCACGAGGCATTCAGGCTCGAGAGCCGCAGGTCAATTGGCTGTGTGTGGCGCATTAGCGCGCCCGTTTTGCTGCATCTAATCCGCTGGTGCATTATTCTCACCCCTCCAAGTCCAGCCGAAAGACTACTCGAGCTACTTTCAACCCTCTCCTGCTACTCCTAAGAGGTAGGCGTGAGCTGGCCTCGCCCGTAGGTACCTTGCCGACCTACATATGGCCGCCGCCCTTGAAGCGAATGCATGCATGATACACACTGCGTCACTAGCCCCGGAGCCTTCTGTTTGTTCTCCATCCCCCTCCTGCGGCTTGAGCCTGTTCGTTGGCTGCCGGATGGTCGGTGCCTCGAACTCTCTTGCTATCATAACACCACAACTCCCCACCCATACAGTTGGTACATCCACCTCGTACCTCGTCCTTGTACCTGGGCCTCGTTCTCTTTTCAGCTCCATCTTCCTTTTCTTTCAGCGCCACGCCGGCCCTCTTTCTTCTTTCATGACCATGTGATCGCGTACGCGGCGTCACCTGAAACATTCTTCGCCCTCCGCTTAGGCCTCTTAGCAGCGATAACGCTACTATATCCTTGACCCTGCTCCGCTCGGTCACACATCTTATTATACATGACAGCTGCATAACACCTCGCTCGTTGAGTAAGACCTCGCCTGGGCCATTGGTTCGCGCCCCAACTGGAACACCGTTGCAGACGCATCCCTCGCCCTCGAGCTTTCTTCACCAGTCTCGCCAACACCCTGCTATACCGTCTGCAATATTGCAGTGCAGCCATTCTTAGCTCGCCGGGCGGTCCACGTCGATTCCAAATCCCCTGATCGATACCTGCGCCACAAGAGGCCGTCGTTCATTGACGTCGATTGCCGTCATTACAGTCCTTACCTTTCTTCCCCTTCAAGATCGATCCGAAGCGTCTTCGACGTTGCTTCGTCGATAAAACATTCAGAGACAAGCCGAGTCTGCATGGATCTGCACAGCTTAGCTTCCCATGGATCAATCTCATAACGGCGCCTACGGAGGGACGCAATATGAAACCTCCGGAAGGCCCGTCCTACGCAAGAAAAGATCGCTTGTTCAAATACGCTCTGAAAGCTTAGGTAAACAGCCCAGGCCTCTCACAGCGGCTGCGATCACCACAGACGATTCAACTGCCTATCATGCAGAATACTCGACTCCAGGCAAACCGATCGGCAACAGCCAAAGAAAAGGATCTCTCCGCAACGTCGTGCGCAAGATCTTTGGTCGCAGCAGATCCAGTCGGGTCGCGAGACCCGACTCTCAACACTCAACGCCGCCGAGGCACAAATATCACAAAAGCGAACCGTCTGGTCTACCACCTCCCCAAGAGGAGTCCACAGATGCCGACAACGAACAAGCTGTGTACACTCCACAGCGAGTTCTTTCAGCTCCCATGAACATCCGAATTCCTCCGGTATTCCATACGAAAGTCCGCTCGCCATATGCGGTCGAGTTTCCGAAGAGTGCTCGTCTCAAGCCACTTGATATGAGCAGCCCGTTCGATGCACCAGGTGCCCCTCTTCGTCGTCGTAAGACTCTTCCGAGCCTCTTGATCGCCGGCGACGATGCGGTTGCTATTGCCGCTGCTGCAAAGAGATCGGAAATCTCACCAATGCCTTCTCGAGCAAGCGCTGAGAGTCTTCGACCGGCACGGCCGTCAGACGTTGGTGTTGCAATCAGTGGAGTCAAAGATAAGAGGAGGTCGAGAAGTGCAAGCGGTGCGCGCACTAGGGACAGCGGCGTGGCGAGCGTGCCTGAACGCAAGAGAAGCGAGGAGATTCGCTTCTGGCGGGAGAGCTACCAGGGCAGTGTGCTCAGGGCTAGTGGGTTCACCGTCCCATTCTCCGTGCCTCCTCCCGAGGAACAAGAGCGAGACGACAAATGGCAGACGATGGCGGGAGACCAGCAAGAGAACGTCTCACCCACCCGACGAGTCGCGGGCAGCCCTCGCGGTCTGCGCATCACATCACACTCTCGACAAGACACACTGGGAACTCTAGACGGCAGCACCGCCCTCAACTCCTCCAACTACCGCAGCACCTCAGGCCTCGACATGCAAGCATCGCGAGATCTGGAAAACCGCGTCGCGCAGCTAGAAGCCAACCTGCAACTCTTCCAGCGGTCTCTGCAAAAACTCCAAGCCGACCGTAACAGGCGAACGGTCATAGTCGGCGACCACCCACCCACCGACCAGCGCAAAAGCTACCGCACACCAAGCATGCTCGCCGACGACCTGCGCGTCCCACCAGACTGCTACCAACAAGACCAACCGGACAACGACGCCTACCGCCCTTCAACCGCACCCGTCCCCCGCTCCCCCATAGCCGAACACCCTCCCGTCCCACCCCTCCCGCAAGACGACATCTCCTCACCAGAACCCTCACCAACCACAATTCGCGCCCCGCCACCCACTCAAAATCACACAAACCGCAAACCCTCCAACCTGATAACCAGCACCCCAAACGTAGCCTTCAAATCCCTCTACCAAATGCTCTCGGACGAGCGCTCCGCGCGGCGCCGGCTGGAAACGCAAATGCGCACGCTGCACGCGGACATCCAGGACTTGCAGCAGCAGGTCAGCGTCGCGTCGTACGGCCACAGTCACAGCCAGAGGAGCAGTTATATGCTGTCGAGGGAGGCGACGGTGGCGAGTTCGCGGTTGAGGGAGTTGTTGAGGGAGACGGAGGGTGGGGATGACGTTGGTGGGAGTTTGGAGGGGACGCCGAGGAAGGGTGCGGGTGATGGGGTTGTTGTTAGTAGGTTTTCGGGGAGTACGACGGGGGTGAGGGAGATTGATGATCAGGATCATGATGAGGAGGTGGAGGAGGAGGAAGCGCAGACGCCGCATGAGGAGTATAAAACTCCTAAGGAGGAGCAGAGTCCGTTTTCTTTTGAGAGGGATGGGGGGATGTTTTGATTTTGATTTTGAGGATGATGTTTGTTTTGTTTTGGTTTGGTTTTTGCTTCCTTTTCCTTTGGCATTGCGCCTTGTTTTTGATACCCAACTTCTTTTCTTTTCTTGTTTTTCTACACTCGATCTTTTCTCTTTTTCTTTTTGTCTCTCTTTTGTACTGAACGACACCTTGTAATATCATAGGAAGAGCAAATGAGAAACGCCATGTACTGCTGCTGCAAAGATATTTGCAAAGGACCTCCTCGGCTACCTACCTAGCCTGGAGACATCAATTATTCCACTGATGATCAATCCTACATACCGAGGCTCGGTAGTCACTTGCTTTAAAAAGACTATCTAGGTAATCATATGATGGACCATTATTTCACCAAACTTTCCGGTGATGACGAGCCTGGCGATTTTTTCACTCGTCTGGTCTCGAGGACATCATAGTTACGAAGTCGAACTTTGTTAAGCTGGCGAGCTGTGCAAGAAGAGGCGATGAACGCCGGCTTTCCAAATGCGGATGCCGAATGGATTGCTTTCCACAGAGCTGTCTCTCGCCTGTGCCAGTTGCCGACGATGGCCATGCGGAGGGAGATTGAGTGCGTACAGTAGGGAAGATGCAGATGTGGATGCTTGTGGCGAGTTTGGCGGAGGACTGCCAGAAATTCCAGACTAATAATAAAATACTGTACCTTGCACATGTGCCAAACAAGACATTGGCATGTGCCTGGTAAGGGTGCTGTCGTTCACATGCACGAGCGAGACATTTTCATGCTTCGCAACTTTTCAAGTAGAGAGATCGGCTTGTCGCGGTGTATGGCGCTCTGCAGTAGTCGAGTTAGCAAGACGTCCAGGCCTTCCGATTTCCGGCGAGAATGGAGACACCGCGGTAGTGCCAGGACGAGACGGGCCGGGGATGGATCAGACGGGATGATGATTGGGCCGTATTCATAGTAGGGGTAGGTTAGATCGGTGTAGATGGGAGAGGTAGCGTCATGTTCACGCATGAGAGACCCGCCAGAGAGTGTGAGAGTGAGTGAGCGAGAGACCAGAACACAGGCTCAGGCAGGCAGGCAGGCAGGCAGACAGAGAGACAGACAGACTGGACTCTCGCGCTCCAGCTTCCGCCCCGCACTACTTCGCTCACCGTTCGTTCATCGACGAGAGATAGAGACAGCAGCAGGACTTAGTACTAGCTAGTCACACACTTCACTTCCTCCTGGCATACACCACCCAAGTCATCAATTGCTTGACTTGCCCTCTCTACTGCTTGTCCACCTTCCATCTCACCTATACCCCGCCCTCCAACCCAACTCGATCCATTCGTCCACCCGCATCATTGCAACCTCTCTCTTGTCGGCACCTCTCCGATCCACCATCCTCGCATCCGGCCGGCCTCTCCGCCTTCACATGAAGTCGTTAGGAAGGAAAGATCAACTCATCCACGGCAACACCGCGACCACTCAGCAGCAGCTGCATTGCACTCCTCCCGCAGACCTCGGCCTCGCTCTCGCCGTCTCTCCGCCTTAGTCTCACCTGATCTCCACTCGATACACCCTACAATCCGCCTATACCGCCTCACTCCACTCCACTCCATACAATGCCCTCAGCCATGCCTCCACCCAAATCTGTCGCCGACACCTCGATCGCCGACACTCGCCGCACCAGCACCGCCTGGTCTCCCCAGGGCGAGTTCATGCTGCCCACCTCAAGGACTAGGCCCAACTCAAAGACCAATGGCGTCGGCGTGCAGGTCGAGGATACCCGGATATGCGTCGTTATGGTGGGCTTGCCTGCAAGAGGCAAGAGCTTGATCGCACAGAAGGGTATGGAGAATTGCTTTTGTTCATGTTCAGGCTGCATTTACTGACTTTCTCTCTTTCAATTAGTCGTCCGCTATCTCGGTTGGCTCTCAATCCACGCAAAATGCTTCAACGTAGGCTCCTACCGCCGCAACGACACCCCTCACCCGACCGCAGATTTCTTCGACACCACCAACAAGGAAGGCGAGCGCCTCCGCATGGCCGCCGCAGAAGCCGCCATGGCCGACATGATGAGGTGGTTCAAATCCCCCAACAACCTCATCGCGATCTTGGACGCCACCAACTCCACCAAGTCAAGACGCAGGTGGATCAAGGACCTTTGCGATGCCGAGAACGTGGAGACCCTCTTCGTGGAGAGCAAGTGCGAGGACGAGGACGTGATCATGTCCAACATCCGCGAGGTCAAGCTGACCAGTCCGGATTACGAGGGGCAGGATCCCGAGCAGGCGGCGCTGGACTTCAGGCAGCGCATCACAATGTACGAGAAGGTGTATGAGACGCTGGACCAGGATGAGTCCGATATGACATACTGCAAGATCATCGACGTCGGCAGCCA